>PVLD010018832.1:0-38001 GCA_004027595.1 Dinomys branickii
TCCAGTGCAAATTCCCTACTATCTTATCTATAATTTGGTATTTCCTTTAATGTTTTTGTGTTAACTAATGTGAAGATAACTATGTAATACAACATCCAGTTCTAATTCCCTACTATATTCTGTATAACTTTGTATTTTCTGTATTGTTTATGGCTTTTCTGGTTCATATGTCTCCATTCTTTTGTTTTTAAAATAAAATAAAAAAAAAAGGTTTGATGAGCAGCTATCAGTTCCCATCAGAAGGGAGAATTTAATCAGAGGATTCTTGAAGGGATTCCCGGTGGAGGTAAGGACTGGTGGTGACAGGGGTAGGAACTAAGCAGGAGAAGATGGGGGGCGAGGTGTACGTGTATACTCTGTATCTCTGCCAGAGAGACAGCAATTGCGGAGAGGCACCCAGATTCATACAGGTGGATGTCATGCGTTGTCACCGCGGGGGTTAGGCCAGGAGGGAGAGCACTTTATTATGTGGCCACATCATTTAGTGTAACATGATACACTCATATTGATTTGTGAAAATTAGTTCAATAATATAGAGTAAGAGATTTGCACAAGTGGCATGTAATACAGTGGGATTTTAGATCTAAGGGAAACTCGGATATCATTTCCGGACACTCAGAGAAGTAAAGCAATTTTCTTTAAATCTTATGCAACGCACACAAGCAAATACTTAGATCTGAATCTCAGCAACATTTAAAAATAGGTAAAAAAAAAGAAGCATGGGGCTCTATAATTGTTCTGTAATCCTCCCTGTCGGTTACATGTTCTCCAGCTTTTCTTTGTGTGAATAATTGTTTTATTGAGATACACTGGAAACCTGGCACTGTGCCAGGCTCTGGAGCTACAACAATGGACATAGCACTTGTGGGCTCTGCTTTTCGACCCTAGTCTAATTTTAGTTCATTAGTATCTTGTGAACTAATGAAGGGAATGCAAACAGGACATGAACTGTGTTTTCATGGATGATTACCAGGAAGCATTACATTTTGAAACACAATTGTAGTTTCCCAGCTTCCATTATCTGGCTAGTAACTTTGCTACTGCTTCATTCACTCAAGGCAAAACATAAATGTTACTTCTACTCCAGGTGTTTATACCATCTCATTTAGCAACAACCATCTCATTTTAAGTTACCACCTCACAGTCATTTGGTTGTGTGGCCCATTAGACCCGAGAATAATATTAACTCTAAATTAGGAAAGAGGTAACAAGAAATTTGGGGTTCTCAAAGTACACCCTTGCAGTGATGTCTTCTCTAAGGGACAATCTTTAGGGGGCTTTTAATTATTAATTGTAATGAAAGAAGCACTGCAGGAGATACATCCAAACTTTAGTATAACCTATGATTTTGTAAGATACTTTCAGGTTTCCACAGAGCTTTATTTGGAATTTCAAGGAAAAAAGTCTTGTTCAGGCAACAGAGGCAGGCAGTGAAGTAGAAGGGTATGGGAGTTTATTCAAACCCTTTAGCTCAGATGGGCTTAGATTTGAGTTGGATGGTTAAGGTAGGCTTTTGTCTGAATCCATTCCTAATATGGTGTCAGGGAAAAGCCAGACGATAAAAGACAACTTAACTTTAAAAATCCTTAGTTTTCCACTGATAAATAGGTGTTCCCCAGCCCAAGCAAAGGCAAGGTAGTGACTTACACATTATTTAAAAACCTTTGTACTTTCTGACTTATTGAAATAGAAAAAGACATATCTCTACTCTGTGTTCAGAGTCACAGGTCTTGTTATCTGTCCAGTTTCACAGTAAACTTCATAGTAAAAAGATACATCATGATAATCTGTTTCCCTGGTTATTTCTTGTCATCAATAAAGCTTTTTGTTTTCTTAAAAACAATCTTACTCATTTTTTTTTTTAAAATTAGGCACTGAATTAAATTCTGGACATCAGAGAAATTCTAGACATCCTATTCTCTTCATTCATTCTATTCATAGAGTTTTCTAAAAAAGTAATTATAACTTTCAGGTGTGACCGGCAGTCAGCACGTAGGCCTTTGTATGTTTGACAAGTAAGAAAAGGGCAAAGGACAGTGAAGTGGAAACGAGAAATAGATCCACCTGTAACTCATTTATTCATTCCACAGACATTTGTTGAGTGCTTGCTACATAGAGACCCTGCCGCGGTGCTGGTAAATGAAAGGTGAATGAGAAAGCTATTCTGTCTAACAGAGCCAATACTCCAGGCTAGACAAACATTAATCTAACAAGTATTTATTTGCTGGTGATTGTGATCCATACTACACTGAAAAAAATTGTAAGATGTTAAGAGATCACGTAACACCAAGGTCTAATCTGACCTAGGGAGTCCAGGAAGATTTTCCTGGGGAAAGTACTATATAAGAAAAAGGCCTGAAATATTAATGGAAGCAAATGGAAGGAGAGACTCAAGAAATGAAATCCCGACCAAGGGAACAGCATTTGCAAAGGACTAGAAGCTGAGCTTCGTGCGTCTGAAGGGCTAAAATGCAGCAGATGACTTCAGTTTATAATTCCAGGTCCACAGGAAACACACTCTCATGCATCTACTTATTAATCTGACACCTTTGCCTGGATGGCTAACAAATAAATCAAATTCTCCAAGTACAAAATTAGATGTTTTGATTTTTCCCCTAAAACCTGCTCCTCACTTAGTATCTGCCATCTCAGTAGCAGCATTTACTTCGTTGTTCAACCCAAAGAAATCTTCAGGATGTAGCTATTTGGCTCTCATGTGTATGTTCAATCTCTTTGCAAATTCTGTTCACTATCCCTGAATATAGCTACTTTCCAATAGTCCTGCCACTCCTACTTTATCTGAATCACCACTATGTCCACTTGCACCAGTGTCAGAACTTGCTGACTTCTTTCTCCATCTTCACACTTATAACTTCCTAGTCTAGTCTCCAAACAAGAGTAACACGTAGCTTTTAAAGCATTCATCAGATCCGGAGACTCATCTACTCAAAACTCTGCAAGATCTCCTTGAATTCTAAGCCCCTCTCCCTGCCTACCTTATCTGGCCCATGGCTACAGTTCTCTTACCACGCTGGGGCACTGTATCACCAGCAGCAGACATGTGTTTTCTGACAGGTCCAGCTTATACCTCAAGGTTAGTCCATCGTGCTCCTCCCTTGGGTATGTGCCTAGTTTGCTCCCTCACTTCACTTAGCTCTCTTCAAGAATCTCCCTCTCACACAGACCTGCCCTGAACACCCTAACGCACACAGCAGCCCTCTTGTCAGTCTCATCTCTGGCATATTTTAATTTTCTTTATAGCACCTAGTTCTATTTGGCATTGTATTATACATCCTGTATTTGTTTGCTTCATTGAGGACATGACCCCTATCACTTGTATACATTTTTCTGGTACCTGGAAAAGTTTGTGAGCTTCTCAACAAATATTTGTTGAATGAATGAAGAAAGAATGAATGAATGCCAGTTTGGCTGATGCATGATAAATGAGGGGATGTATGGTATAGCACGAGGTTGGGAAGATAGGTGATTTTTCAATGTGCAGGCTCTTGTAGGCCATTTAGAGGAATTTGGGTTTTGCTACAGTTTGGATCTTGAATCTTCTTCAAGAGCCTAGGTATTACAGGTTATGCTGCTAACCTGTGGTACTAATTGGGAGGATGTGGAATCCTTAAGAAGTAGGGGCCAGTGTGAGAAAGTCAGGTCACTGGGGCACGCCCATGCAAGGGGACTTTGGAAAACATTTCCTTCCAGTCTTTTTCTCTGCTTCCCTGTCACCATTCTGTGAGCAGGCTGCTGCACCACAGTCTCACAGCCACGTTACGCTTCTTGGAAGAGCCATGAAAGCATTAGGCCAAACAACCATGAACTAAAAACACCAAAACATTGTAAGCCAAAACAAACTTTTCCTTCTTCCAAGTCTGTTTGCTCAAATATTTTGCTTTAATAACAGAAAGCTGACTCATAGAGAATTTCTCCTCAGAGGTACAATCAAAACTATGGTGAGTACTCCTACCAAGTGTCATCCAAAAGAGAAGCACGCTCATAAAGACATTACAGTATGTGTCCTCATCTACCCTATGCCGTGGTACCCATGGTGTCCGTGGTACCCTGTATCTGCTACCATGTGACTTCTGGCTTTTTCCCAAAGTCAAAGTGACTATGGAATGTCTTAATCTGATTCAGGACATCAAAGTTGTAGCAAGAATACAACTAAAGACACTCATAAGAGAGAACTTCCAGAACTGCTTCAGAAAATGGCAAGAACATTGGGATAAGTGTGCTCAGAGTGAGAGGGAGTATTTTGAGGAGGATCAAGGACAGTGTGTCCTTTACTATAATACATTTTTAAATTTAGACATTTATTGTATGTTTTCATCATCTTCCTATACCTTTATGAAGACAGTAATTCAAATAGAATCCCTATTTTGAGTTAAAAGATTAAAAAAAAATCCTTTGGATTTTTAAAACAGTCTGAGCTACATCTTAGCATAGCATTTTTAAGATTTTATTCTGTGGACCACTAGTGTTTCCCAGGATATTCAGAGATGTTTCATGTAACTGGATTTCTGGCACCAGACAAGTCTATGGTTAGACAGATAGAAAGGATAGACTAAATGAAATGTCTTTAATTCAAGACTCGCCAGAGCCCGTGATTTACAAATGAATTCTCAAATTCACACAGGAGAATAGAGGATGCCGCATTTCTCATTCCTCTTTTCCACGCAGCAGCTGTTCTGCAAACATAGTTCAGGAACTGATCACTGACTGAGGCACAAGGGATGGTGGTGTCAGTCGCAGGGTACAACTAGGCCCAGCTTCGTGAGGATGGGCCTGTGGATTCCCACAGGGCTCAGAAGGGGTCCTGTGTCTAGCTTAATGTTCTGCTCTCAACATTTAACTTTTTTTTTTTTTATAATTTTCTCTATCTGAACTTGGGTTTTGTAGGTGAAGCTGGAAGGGACCCTGGAGTATGCCGCTCCTGCCCCGAGCAGAGGAGTTACACAGAACAGCAAGTCTATAACAGATTCAACAGTTTCCGTGGGTTCAGCAATGTGCACGCGGCAGCTGCTCCCATGGGCACTCGGGGAGATGGAGCAGCGCGGGGGCACAAGGTGACAGCTACTGCTGTGGAGGTGGAATCTACAAATGCATCACCTGCAGTTCCAGCAGCAGTAGCGGCAGCCCTCTGGCCTTTGGAAAGAGGTAGCTCTCCTTAGGGACAGTTGCAGGACACAGTGTGGGCAGCGGGCCGGACAATTTATAGCCATTCCTGACCCTGTGACATCTTTCAGGCCTGAGCTTTGGGACAGGAACTGCTAGAGCTCAGGCAATAAACTTGGTCAATAAATTATTACAAAATAAAAGTGTACACAGGATAGTCCAGTAAAGCTTATTAGAGAGTTACTGGAATTTTTCACAGATTTTAGAATTTCTGGTTATGAAAACTCCTGCAGTGTCGCAAATCAAATATTGTATCCCAAGGCTTACAAATAGAAACCAAATTTTAAGCTTGCCAGTTTTTAAAAAATGCTGCTTTTGTGTCATGCTTTGGATGAACCCATTATCGAAAAGACAACAGTTTTTGAAATGTCTTATAATTGAAGTGATAGAAAACAATGATGAAATACATAAAAAGACTCTTTAAAATGTGTACAATTCAGGGAGACATTTTCAGCTTCTTAACAACTATGCAAGTTACAAGGAATTCCAGCGGAATGTTAAAATGCCATTGTATACATCTGCATGTACAACTATGTTTAGATGTTCAAGAAACTGATCTGCATAAGAAATGAAATCTGTATGGAAAATTGTTCAAAGTATCATTAGTTCTAGATGCACTGAAATTTATATTTCAAAATACTCTAATAATTTCAGTGCTGTAAGTCTGCAAAAATTTTTTTAACAGCTGTAGTAGCAGTTGCCCCAGGAAGGTATTTCTCAAAGTTAAAACTTATCAAATTATTTGTGATATTGCATTTGCCAAGATGACAGACATCATTTCAATTATATTAACTGAAAATGAAGTTGCAGGAAGTATAATTTGAATTTATTAACTAGTGAATGAACTTTCAGCAAACCATGCCCGAAAACTTTTACAATGAAGACATCATCTTCATAAAATTATGAGTTTATTCTATTATATAAAATTATGACAGACATAAGATAAAATGTGTTTTTATAATTTTTAGATTTATTTTGTTACTAAAGTTTACTTTTTCAGTGTATCAAAATTAGACCATTTTTAAAGGTGTGTGTCATGGATTGTGTCTAGATGTCCCCTCAAAGCCTCATATGGTCAGAGGTGCCTGGATCTAGAGTGTGTGATGCAGGGGTCAAAGGTGCATGATAACCAAATTAGTCCACTTGTTGTTTTGTCATAGTTCTGTGTAGGATTAAGGGAGCCCCACCCTAAGTGTGAGTGCTACCTGCCCTAAGAGTAAAATATAGGGGGTAGAAAGAGGACTACTGTGGTCATTGCTTGCTGCTTGCTTCCTCACCACTGTGCTGCTTTGCTGCCTTCCTGCCTTCTGCCCTTCAAGAACTGTTTCTCCTCTGTGATGGCCCCCTGCCATGCCCCCCTGCCTTGGAGCCAGCTGACTATGATCTAAAATCTCTACAGACTATAAGCCAAAATAAACCTTCCTCTTTAACTCTGGGTGTGTGACATTTTGTCTTAGCAATGAGAAAAGTAACTAAGACAATATAACTTTGTATTTCATGCTTTAGCTACAGCCCCCCACACACACACACTTTGAGCAAAAGGTCTCATATTTTCATTTTGAACTGGTTCAGGTAAATCACACAACCAGGCAGACACTCGCCATGACCTGATGCAATGCAGTATTCCAAACAGTAGGTTGACAGTTTTGGGTGTTTGGGACGTTCCACAGGATGTGTCAGGGTGGCGACAAGTGGAAAGTTGTGTTAAGTTTGGATTCTACAGCAAAAGATGCTCTTCCCAACTAATAAGCTTTAACGTCCCTCGCACTTCAAGTTAAAACCTTACAAGACACTCAGGCCACATGAAAGGAAAAAGGAAAGCCGAGAAGAGTTAACACTTCCAGCACTGTCCACAGAATTATCACCAGTTGATTCCCTTTACAAATTACAAAAGCCTAAATTAACCCACAACAGTACAGAAGATGTCAACAGTTCTAAAGAATCTCCTTATGCAAGAAGAAGTATCTTTAGAATTGGGATATTTCTAAAATATGAGAAGAGGTGAGATGATTGGGGGGTGTTTTTTGAAAGGTATTGGCTTGAAGGTATTGCATATTTTGTCACGGTCAGGGCAGTCTTCCTGATGTGAACAGTTCTGTTGCAGGAGATGACTTGCCTTGGTAGACAAGAGGACACCACAGTATGAAAGACATAATAGACTATGGCATGGATTTAAGGTTTTATTCTAGGGAACTTGACCTATAATTCTGAAAGTTTAAATACATGATTTTCAATATTTTTTCTGCTGATGATGTGATGTGAAATAGTTTCCCACAACATACGCCAACTACAGTTTAGTTAGGAGAACTATTGATGGATGATGTCATTTTGTGAATTGGGAGGTTTGAGGAAAATTATAGCTTTCTTATTTTGTGAAGAATTTCCACAGATCATTTCCCATTTGAAAATTGGGCCATGTCTTTGTTCTAAGAAGCATCATGCCTACTCAGAATGCTTTCTGGCTTATTTCTGTGCCTTGGATGGGTTGATAAGGCTCCTTGAGCCAGTGATCATGACAGGAACACAGTGTAACAACGAGCCTAAGTAGATGTGACGAATGATTTCAGTATCATGATAATACATCAGTGAATGTTTTCCAAGAAACAATATGGTGTAATAGATTATACAATCTCAGTAACAACAGAGAAACTTCATTTTAAATGTGACCAAATATTGAGTTTAAAAGGTTAAGTAAAGGAACAGGACCCAAAACATTTAAACAGCTTTCAGAGCTTTTCCCAAGAACTTAAAAAAATTCTCAGATTGGCAAAATGACTGAATTATTTAACTTCCTGTAGTGCAATAAAATAAAACAAAACTATACAGTGATGATTTCTAACCTTAATGAAGAATATTATTTCAGACTGTATACAAATACTAGCTACTTGGAAAGTTAGAGCAGGAGGATCACAAACTTGAGAGCAGGCTAGGGAACTTAGTCAGACCTTATCTCAAAGCAAAGTAAATAAATAAATGGACTAGGGATGTAGTTCAGTGTGAGGCCCTGACTTCCACCGCCAGTATCACAAATACCAAACCAAACCAAACCAACACACAACTTTCTACACAGCTTTTGGTCAAGAATCATACTCTCATTTTTTCTTTCTTTCTTTTTTTTTCCATAACCAGCACTAGCAATTGGCTTTCTTACTTGGACTCTGTTCCACCAAGAAACAAAACTGTTATTCATTCTTAAGAACTTCCAAATAAAAAAATGATGAGTAGAATAAGTGGACAAAACCAAATACTTAGGGAATTCAATCAGCTGACATAAATGGGAAAGGGGAACTGTTTTAAAAAAAACAATATTGTGGACTTAGGCAATTATACAATTACTCTAAGAAATTTAGCAGTTTGAGTTTCATAATAATTGGCAATAAATCTTAGTCTCATCTGAGAAAGATTAGGGAGTGGTAAGGAGTATGGCAAACTGAAGATAACATGTCCATAATTCTTTTTTCAAATGGGAAGTTTTAGGAGAAAAGCTACATATTTCTCCTTAAATTTTGTATACAATTTTGATCTTATCTAAACATTGACTAGATTTGAAATGCTATGTAGACCATAAAAATGATCTCATCAGGCTGGTTAACCACAGAGGCAGGCCATCTGTGATGGTGAGTACAGAATAATCAGGCTCCATAAAAGCCTTGCCCTGGGTCTTTGGTAGACCTGTATCCCCCAAAGAAGGCGCCGTGGTGATGTAAGGAGCAGGCAGAGAGAATGGCTGAGATCAGAATGCTTTCTTGTTAGAGGCGCAATCCAAGAGCTTAGAGACTTAGTTGTGTTATACTCAGTACTTACACCTAGGCACCTCTGAAGGGCAACATATCTATTATATCTTAACTTTACCAAGCAACCACCTTTAAAAAACCTAAGAACAAATCAAAGACTGTTGCTCAGTTAAAGGATGGGAAGATTTAGCACATACTAGTATCAAGCTAGAACATTTTTTGATGGAACAATACATTTTTTCAAAACTATTGGGTTTGTAGAATAAAGAACAATGAATTGTTCATATTTCTTTTTATTAAATTTTATTTTAAAGAGAACAGAAAAAACAATTTCAAAATGAGATAATAAGAGAGAAACAATAGTTAATATATTGTATGTTATTATTTTAGTGGTTTGAGTTTCATAGTAATTGGCAATAAATCCTAACCTGCTCTGAGCTAATTTAGTTACTCTCAGTACAAGATATAGGCATTTAATTGTCCAAACAATATTAACACAAACCTTTCTTTTCAATGAATTAAGAGAAATTAGTAGTATAACTATCTCAACTATCATATATATATGAATTTAAAGATAACAAATATACATATTTGTTTTTTTGCTTTTTGCTTTTCCTTTCCTTCTTTTCTGCTTCCCCCATCCCAGTTTATCTTTTCTTTTGAACAGTTTCTTCCAATTTCAAAATATCTAGTGTACATTTTGGATCTTATTTACTCTCTCAGCTCCTCACTAGGGAGACAATATCATGTTTACACATTTAAATTTGATTTATTTCACTTATGAGTATGGTCTCAATTTGCATGCATTTACCTATAAAAATATCAAGTTTATCCTCTGTGCCTGAGTAGTATTCTATTGTATAAAAAGAACATATCTTTCTTATCCATTCCTCTGTTGATGGTCATTTGGGTTGTTTCCAAGATTTAGTGCTATTATAAATTGTTCTGCTATAAACATGGGTTCCCGTATATTTCTGTAGTATGATGTTTTTAAAATTATTTTGTGAAGACACCCAGAAGGGAAATAGCTGGGTCAAATAGGACCTCTAATCCTAGATTTTTGAAGATCTCCACACTGATTTCCACAGTGGTTGCACCAGTCTGTACTCCTGCCAGCAGTAGAGAAGGTTTCCTTCTTCCTCATACCCCCTCCAGCATTTGTCAATGGCTGATTTCTTGATAACAGTTGTTCTTTCAGGAGTGAGATGAAATCTCAATATTATTTTAATCTGCATCTCTCAAATGACCAGGGATGCTGAACATTTTTTCATATATTCATATCATGTTTGTATTTCTTCATCTGAGAAATGCTTAATCACCTCAGATGTCCATTTTTTGGACTGAGTATTTAAATTGTGGAGGTCTGATTTTTTTGACCACTTTATATGGTCTCAATAATAATCCTGTGTCTGAGGAGCAACTGGCAAACATTTTTTGCCACATTGTGGGTTATCTCTTCACTCTGTTCATGGTTTCCATTGCTGTGTGAAAGCTGAGATGAGATCCTAGTGGTTGATTCTTTGTGATACTTCCTGTGTAATCAAAGTTTTATTCAAAGTCTTTGTCTACACCCATGTCTTCAACAGTTTTACCTATTCTATCTTCCAGCAGATTTAATATTTCCGTTTTAATATTTTGATCCTTGATCCATTTCAAATTTAGTTTATTGCATGGTGAAAGACATGGGCCTAATTTTAATCTTCAGCATGTGCAGAGCCAGTTTTTCCAGCACCATTTATTAAAGAGGCTCTTTCTTCCAGTGAATTCGTTTGGCACCTTTGTCAAAGATAAGGTGGCTGAGTGTGTCGAGTTGTTTCTGCATCTTCAAATCTGTTCCACTGATCTTCAGGTCTGTGTTTTGCCAGTGCCATGCTGTTTTTGTCACAGTAGCTTTATAGTACAATTGCAAGTTGGGGGTTGCAATGCCCCCCGGCCTTGCCTTTGTTGCCCACAATTGCCTTTGTATCCTAGGTCTCTTCTGGTTCCAAATTAATTTTAGGATTTTTTTCTAATTCTGTGAGATATGCTGTTGGAAGTTTGACCAGAATTGCATTAAATCTATATAACAGTTGTGGAAGTATGGCCTTTTTCACTATATTGGTTCTTCCTACATAAGAGAAAGGGATATCTTTACATTTTCTGATCTCCTCTCAATCTCTTTTTTCAGAGTACTGTAGTTTTCAGTGTAGAGGTCTTTTACTTCCTTTGTAAGATTTATTCCTAGGTATTTCATTCTTTTGGATGCTATTGTGATAGGTGTTGTCCCCCTAATTTCTCTCAGTGAGTTTTTTATTCATATACAGGAAGGCTATTGATTTTTGAACGTTGACTTTGTGGCCAGCTACACTACTAAATTTGCTTATTAAATCTAGGTGTCCTTTAGTGGAGATTTTGGGGTCTTCTATGTAGAGTATCATGTCATCTGCAAATAATAAGTTAACTATTGTTTTTATGCAATTAATAAGTTTCCTATTGTTATTCCTTTTATTTCTTTCTTTTGTCTAATTGCTCTGGCTAAATTTTCCAGGACTATGCTGAATAAGAGTGGAGATGGTGGACATCCTTGTGTTCTTTCTGATTTTAGAGAGAAAGCTTTCAGTTTTTGCCCATTTAGTATGATGTTAGCTGTTGGTCTGTCATAGATGGCTTTTATCAGATTGAGATAAAGACCATCTATTCTAATTATCTGTTTTTTCTTTTTTTATCATGAATGGGTGCTGGACTCTGTCAAAAGCTTTTTCTGCCTCTATTCTCATGATCATATGGTTTTTGTCCTTGGCTCTGGTTATATGGTGTATTATATTTATTGATTTACATATGTTGAACTATCCCTGCATCCCTGGGTCAGTTTTCTAATGACATTTTGAAATGTGGAAAAAATGCATGCATCTAAAATTTCAGTTAGAGCAGTTGTCCTTTATTGCTGATAGCCCTAGAGAAATATTTATCAAGCCTCTACTCTAAGACACCCTGACTTTATGGAGCGAGGGTGGCTCAGATTGGAGAGAAGTTCCTCGGGCTTTTCCTTGTGACATGCTATTGTCTTCCCATGCAAAGAATAAATCTCCATGTGATCACTCTAATAATTATACAGTTTTCGGTCTGGTAGCTTTTAGACAAACATCCATCCATTCTCATAATTTTATGATGGCTTGCTTCCCAGTAGGTTACTAATATACAGAGTCTTTGAACAGTTAAGCTATATTGAGCCCTTAATATGTTATAATTGTTACTAGAATAATCATTTTGAATCTTCCTTAAATATACCAAAAGATTATGTTACAATCTCCATTTCCCCCAAGAGGAAATTGAGGCTCAGAGTGGAAATGTTTTTTACAAAAGCTACAGTTAGTGCCCAGTTATGGGCTGTACCGGAACTCCAGCCCAGGCTTTCCTGACATCAAAATCTGGGTTTTTCCCATCATATAACATTGTTTCATCATTTGTTTATTGTTGTTAGTGATTTCAGTGGTCGGCAAAGCTTGCAATAAGAGACATGAAATCACAGTCTGCTTTTTGTTTGTTTTCATGTTTGTTGTAATCACAGAACACTGGATTTTTCTGTTCTACTTAAAACCCGAGGCCCCGCAAATTTATGCAAATGGGTCACTAGGAAACAGCACACTGTGGAGCTTCCGTAGTAGAAGTGAGTGCTCTGGAGAAGATCTGTTTCATTTAGATGAATTCTGCGAAAGCCTTCAAGTTAAAAACTTTATCTACCAGCTTTATGATGATTCCACCTGATTTTATCTCCCAGTCTTACATCTCCTTTAAGCTGTAGTTTTGTAAAGTCATTATCTATTTGACATACTCGCTTGGTTGCTTCACCATTTCAAAAGTTAAAAATGCAAAGCAGATTTTTCTTTTCCTAAAGTTGCATCTTCATATACCTCTCCTCATGTCAGGAAATGACACCGCCATCTACCAAAAGACATCATCACAGTCTTTCCCTCAACTTCCAGCTCTAATATAGTAAAATCATATGATTTTACTTCCAAGACACATCCCAAATGCATCCTGTTCTCTTCCCCTCTACCATATAGATCACCATAGTCCAAAGCATTATCATCTCTTGCTTTTGCTTTCACATTGGGTTGCTAACTGGTCTCTTCATTTTTGCTCTTATTTTCCTATTACCCATCTGCGGAAAGCAGCCAGGGTGATTTTCTTAAAACGTAAATCAGACAACATGATATTCTTTTTTAAAACCCTCATATCTACCTCTCTAAGATGTCTTTCTACTCTTCCCTTAGACTCTTTTAGCCCATTCCCACTGGCTATATTTCAGATATTTGAAATTGGCAAACATGTTCTTGTCTTACGTGCATTAACATAGTTGTTATCTAGTTGTTATCTAGTTGTTATCTAATTTTGTGCAGTCTTCTGCTCCTGATTTGATCTGCTTAAGTACAAGCATAACATTATGACAATGGTTATTTAAGCAAATGTATGATGCATTCCACTGCACACAAAAAATATTGGCAGACACCGACTTGTGTTACTTAGACCCACTACCCAGGTGCAAGCTGCTTAGCTGGTCATCTTTGCCTGACTTTCTAACAGAATCACCCTTTCTTTCTAGCTACACTCAGGCTATTTCTGAGCACTCCAGTTAATGAGGGGAGGAAGCTAAGGTCATGATTGGGCATATTCTCAGACAATGATAGTATGAATATTGATTTAAGAGACTAGCCATGTAGGTCCAACACTGGACTTCTCCAGTGGGAAATCTGTGTTTGTAAGCTCGACGTTAGCTGCAGAAATTTAATAGGTTGGCAGTGTGGTCTGATGGCTCTCCCGCATTTGAGCCTGCTTCTTCCCTTCTCCTTTTACTGGGGGACTTCCACAAGTCTAATATAGTAAAAATATGATTTTTACCTCGAAACATGATTTTCCCTCCAAAATTACATGACATTCCTAATTCTCTCTCAATAACTACTTCCCAAAGATCTTAACCTGCCACCCATCCTATTACTTTCTGGTACATTCTAGACATAGGCTTTTGGAGGGAGCAAAGGAACAAAGAACTACATAAGCTTATGTTCTAGTCAGGAGAGGGGGTATCATAACAAACATGTAACAAGGAAATATCACAGAAAAAGAACATCTGTTAAGGAAATGAATGGAATGAGATGGAGATGATTAGGAGATTAAGTTAAATTAACAGATTAGGTCATTAGGGTGGCACCCTCTGCATGCTGACTGTGGCCTAAGGTAAGAATAAGAATGGAACATTCTTACAAAGAACTGGGAAGAGAACATTGAAGGAGTGAATAGAGAGGCAAAAGCCCAAAGAGGAAAAGCATTTTCCAGGCTTGAGATTCAGAGAGAAAACCAAAGTAGTTTAAGAGTTTCCCCCATGTCATATCTTAGGCTAAAGTCACTGAATTCGTTATTCTATTTTGCCTTCACAGCAACTATGTGAAGTGGTGGTTTCATCTATCAGGGTTTCAGCAAGAAACAGGTAACACATCTAAAGAAAACCTGTTTTAAAAGCTACAAAGATACCTAGGTAACTAACAAATGCCCACGGTAGAATGCCCAGGGACTAATAATAATATGGCAGATCACCGCACTTCCTGTCAGCTCCCCCACCAGGTCTGTACGGAAGGAAAGAGGCTTTTTATAAAACCAAGCAAGCCACAGCGCCACCACTAGCTTGACCTGTCACCTTGGGGAGAGGACAAATACTGTACCATCTCACTCCCTCAGGGATGGAGGAAAGAAATAGCTCAAACTCTCACTCTCTGTCCAGCAACTTTGGATCACTGCCCCCTTGACTAAATTTGATTAAAAGCTCAGTTAAAGTACTGCAATTCAAGTCAACATCCCAGGACACAAAACAGGGTTGAATATGTTGGAAAATGGATCAGGAGGGAATAAGAAAACAATGTACCACATGGATGCCATTTCACAGGAGAGTAAACTAAGGCTCTTAAAGATGTCTAATGTTTTCTGTATTTAAACACGTTGAAGTAGAGATGTACTTTACTGTACATGTATCATGGTTGAATTGGTAGCATTTCAAAATTCTTTCAGGTTGTCACATAAAATAATGGCATTTTTACAGTTAATTGAGTATTTTATTTTATGAAGCACACTGATTAGCCCAAGGGGAGGCAGCTGGAAAATACCGGAACTGTCTTACGAAAGCTTGCAAAAGTACAGGGAGAGAGCTAGGGACAAAGGAGAAGCCCTCTGCTTTCTTCATTTTCTTTCCCCTTCCCATCCTCCCTGCCTTCTGCACTCACTCTCCTCTGTTTTCTTTTCACCTCCCTCCCTCCTTGGCTTCTCTCCCCTCTCCTCTCCTTTTCTTGCTCTTCCCCCTTCTCCTTCCTCTCCCCTCCTGTTCTCCCCTCTCTTCCCCTCCTTTCCTCTTCTGTTGCAAAAGAGGAACTCCTTTCAGTAGAATCACGACACAGTAGTTGACCCCGGCATCTTAATGCCGTGCTCCAGCTCTCTGGGCTTCACCGTAGCTGTGTTCCGCGGAGACTGATGCTGGGAGGAGCAAAGGCTGAGGTAACTTCGCAACCAGGACAGACGTTTTCGCTCACCCTGGCTGCGTCTCAGCTGCTTTTTGACTGATCTGCATTTCAAGCAGTTAAGATACTTCTTTCTATGATTTGTCGCTTAGAATTTCACTTTATGCTGGGTGTAGTGGCGCACGCCTGTAATCCTAGCACTTGGGAGGCTGAAGCAGGAAGATCCTTGCGAGTTTGAGGCCAGCCAGGGCTACAAAGTGAATTCAAGACCAGCCTGAACTGTGCAATGAGACACTGTCTCAATAAGACCAAAACACGAAACAAAACAATTTTACTTTATTTAAAATTAGGAAACTCACTTTGAGAAGCATGTGGCTCTATCCTCAATACCCTTTCATCAGATGTAGACGTCTGGCACTTCTGACCTGGCACGACACGGATGAATGAGTTCTTAACCTACCTACAGAACAAAATCTGAGGGGAGACCATGATGGACCTAGTACATTTGATCCTTAGGGCTATCTCTATTTTAACACTTCATCTTCTGGAGTTATCAAAAAGGATAGGTAGATAGATAGATATGACCAGTTGAGGTTAATTTAGCAAGCATAATTTGAACATCGGAACTTCTGATGACTGTAAATTGCATGTCAAATGAAACACTGATCCTTGGCCATTCATCCCAAATCAGCCTCAACCGGCCTTCCCTCCACTGCTTTGCTTTATCTCACTGCCCTGTGTGTGTCGTGGCAGCCTGCCTCTCCCAAGCACACAAGGGCCTGAAATGCAGCATATCCCTGTGCTTTCTCCCCTCTCCTTTAGACTGCACTTCATTCTGTCCTATCTCTGCTTCAGCTCAACTCAGTGATAAATACTTGGGCTTTTACTGACAGTCAATTGCCTGTGACTAGGAGGTGGACTGCCCTAGAGAAAAAACGTAAAATATTTCTTTCATATCTATAGAAAATTGTCCATTGTCATATGACTCATGCCTTTAAAAGGACAGAAAATTGAATTATAATCTAAGAAGTTCCCATTAACCATTTCATTTGGTGACTCTCCACTCCTGTGCTTCTCAGCCACGGCATAGTTCACAAGGACCCTTGTGAACTTGTGGTTCATGTCGTCCATGTGTCCAGCAAAATTCCTCACTTTGTACTGAGTACTTACCCAGTAGCTTCTCCCATCTCTGAGGACAGTATGAGCTACTTCTGGGCAGTACTTCAAGTGTGGCAATTTTAGCTGTATTCTGCATCCTTTTGGCTTTCCAGTTATGCTTGCTTGCCTTTGTTTATAGGCTACACATGAGGAATATACTCACATATTCTTATCTTGGGCGCGGGGGGGGGGGTCCAAGGAGAAGAGCTGGGCTGAGAGAACAGTGGGCCCTTAACTGGTACGTAGGGTATCACTTAGCTCACAATCATCCATAGGAATTAGATTCCTTGAAAAGTAGTTTCAGTTTAAGACAAAATCAAATTCTTAGAGGGGCTTAAGATCATAAAAGATTCTATAAATTCCTCAAATCAGCCAAAATTATGACATTATTCAGTGCTTGTCATTCCCAGTAGTGGGTGCTGAGGATGAAAGTAAGAAAAAAGCATTATGATTTGGACAAATAGATTCAATTTTCTCCCAATTTTAGGCAGAATAGAACAAAAAAGTAAAAATGGCTCCTATCTTGAGTTCACCACTTTGGAGAGTCCCTCACGTTAAAGCATAGTGTTCTGGCTTTCATAGCTGTCAGGGAATATACTATTCAGTATACCCTCAGCCTTTCTTAGGTGTGTTTCAATTTGGCAGCCCCCAGAATTCTTTGTTCACATAGCCTGAAGCTGGTGGCCAGCCCCAAGCAAATGTCCTGCCTGGTCTGTGCTCTCAAGAATGGCCTTGCCACCAGAGTGTGCTCACTTGGGCTCAGATTTGGTCAAAAGATGGCTATTTTGGAAGCATATGCACATGCTATAGAAAGGTGAGGGAAGGCACTCCATGGTATAGGCCAGGTTCTAGCATAGAACTTGGAGAAATTAGAGGGTTTAAAATTTGGGCCTTACTTTCCACATCATTTTGAAGGTTTATTTAGCCAAAGTAGCAAACCAACAGACAAACCAATATGTTTTGCCTAAGAAATCATTAGTCTAGTTTCTGTTAAATATTCATCATATAATATCTGGATGACTATTAGTATTCTCATTTCAAGCTTCACAGATCTTGTGGGTGACCTGAGTGACTAGCTTTACATAACAGAACAAGAAAAAGTTGGGTGGTACACATGATTCAAACCATTTCTCTAACCCACTCATCTGAGCCATGGCCCCTCATGTTCCTCGGGCAAACTCCAAATATGTGAGTATGTCTCACATTCATACAAGTCTCATTGATGGTTTGTGCCATGGAGAGTCAGACACTTTGCTTTCTTGGGAAATAATGGTGATTACACAGAAGATAGCTGATGCATGTAGGATCACTTTCCATGTGGTTATTTACATATATTTTCTTTCAAAATAGTATTTCCATCTGGTGTTCCAGAAATTCACTTGTCTTAGAAAATGTTCATTCCCTTCACTTAATCCTCAAATGCCTGCCTATCAATTCAGTCTTACACTTGTTCATTTTGCAGCAGCTGTTTAAGCAAATACTACTGTGAAGATCCATTCAAGGGATTATTTTTCCACAGTATTTGCATGCTAGGTAGGTTTTAGCAGAGATGAAAGTCATCTGGATTACCTCATGGGTGTAAGCTTGTTATTGTTTTCAATGACTACGGGTCTCTGGCATAGATTCTTTAGTTATAGCTCGGTTGTAAATCAGTGCAATATAACATGTCTAGTTACTTTAGAGAGTTTTTGGGTGGGCTAAAACTGACTGGGGTTTAAGATCCAAAAGAGTTTGTTATTTTTCTCTTTGACAGTAAATTTCAAGGTCACTTCTCTTTAAGTACAGACTTTAATGGATAAAAACAGCAGATGGTGTTTTCCTTTGTGGCACATCTAAGCAAGTAGTACTTTCCCTCAAAAGTCTAGAAAGGAGAGATAGGTTTAAGTTAATTAAAGAACACTTCAGAGTGTATTTCACTTTTCCTCACTTATATTCACTTTTTAAAGCACTCTGAGGCAAACAATCCTGGCTAGGCCAGTTTGTACTTCTGCCTGAACATGACCTACATGGTATGATTTGTGATTTCAAGGACAAAAGAACTAGGGAAATTGTTTTGGTCTTGAATGGCTTACTTATATGACTAGAACAATTCTTAAAATTCCAGTATTACAAAGACAATATTTTAGATTGATCAATCTCTCTCTTTATATACTTTAGAAAAAATAATATGTTGACATAAAAATAGCATATTTTTATTAAAAATTTCATCTTTCATGAATGTGTTTTGGGTCCTCAAGTAAAAAGAAATGTTTACAGTTGATACAAAGCAAGGCAAAACTAAATTGGGAAGCACAATTAATCCTTCTCTTGAAAACCCTCATATTTATTCAGTTATGATGTGTCAGTGTTTCTCTTGTGATTTAGGCATAAATATTTTTGTTGTCCACATGAGGACACAACTGAGGAATTATTAACTGGTTTGGCAAATATCATAGAGCTAGTGATAAGCAAACTAGAAACTCAAATCCTAATTCCTGAGTTTTGTGTCCCTTCTACTACATCTAACATTTCTTTGTCTAAATTATGTTGTCTGTTAGGAAATTTGTGATTTTATCTCTTATAGACAATTACGGGTTAAATTATCAAAGCACTTGATATGTGTGATAAATGCATGCACTCTGGATCCAGAGTGTCTTGGTTAATTTTCGCTTGTTGCTGAAGCAAAACACCTGACAACCAAAATTAACGGAAGAAAGGTTTATTTAGCTCAGAGTTTTCAGTCCATGATTACCTGGCTTCAAGGCAGGGCTGCGTGGCAGAGGGGCAGCACTTCAAGGTGGCAGAGGACAGAAAAAGCAACGAAAGCAAAAATAATCAAGACAGGATGTCGTACCGGGAAAGTGGGGGCATTGCTGTGACTTCACTAACCATGTGGTTGGTTCAAGAGCCTTTAGGAATGGCTTATGGGAAGAATTTGGAAAGGTTTGAAGATGTTGCTTGAAAGAGTAGAGCTGAAACACCTTAGGCTGTTCTGTATGGGAGATTCTGGTCAGACCTCAGAAGACCAGAAGGCTGATAGAAATCTTGTCAATAAATACCAGACACAGGAGGTTTCTGCTGAAAAGAAGGACTGCACTGGTTGCTGGACTCCAGATGATACATGTTATGGTTAAACAGAAAGTTTGTATGTATTTTGCTTGTGTCTGTAGACTTTTCCTGTGACTGAGATTAAGGGCAGTGGACTATCTAATCTGGCAGAAGAAATTTCAAGGCAGTTGAATGTTGAGACTGTGGCATGGCTATAGTTGGGAGATTTTAGCCAGATTTATGTTGAGTATCAAGAGCAAAGAGCCCAGCAGGATTATTTAAAACACTGTGAGCTTGGCCAGAAAGGAAGCTCCAATAAAGCTGTGGGTTACACAGTTAGAGCTGAGGAGATCGCCTTTGCTGAGAAGGGCCAGGAAAATATAAAAGATGGCCTGAGGGCATAACAAAAAGCAGCAAGTCTTCACCCTTTGCAGCCTCAAAACTGCAAAAATGCAAGACTTTGCTTTGCAGAGAAACCATAGAGCACCATGTTCTAGAATGGTGGTAGCTGCACCAGGTTCCAGAATGGCAGCAGCATAGAAAATTTGTACCTCAGAATTGGATTCACAGTGCCCAGCAATCCAGGCACTCAATGTCTTCAGCCAAGAAAAAAGAAAACCTGGCTATTGCCCTAGCTGGCAGCAGATATTGGCATCATCCACGTGGCACTGGTTTTAGGTACATACAGAATAAAAGAATTGTGGGGTTAAAAAGGTTTCCATGCAGATTTCAGGAGGCCTGGGATGTCAGGCAGTGTGTACCTCGAAGCCAAAGGTGCAGTGGAGACTCCATAAGTTTGGGAAAGCTAGGAACATGGATTGTCTAAGGACAGCTTCTAGGAGGGAGCAAAGAGAAGACTAAAAGTGAAGCCACGGAAGCTACAACCATGGAGGTGCTGTAGGGGTGAAATCACACAAGCCCTTTGGAGCACACAATGCCTCAGATGTGGGACATTGAACTACAGTGTTTAATGTTTGCCCTGCTGGACTGTGGACTTGCTTTGGTCCCATTCCCTTATATCCCCTGGTTTGTAACTTTTAGAATGAAAATGTTCATTTTGTGCCATCGAATGTTCAAAATGTCTACATTTTCATTTGTACAGGGGCTTGCATCTAAGAGTTTGCCTTACATCTCAGAGGAGACTTGTGACTTGGATTTTTCAGCAATGCTGACTGTTAGGATTTTGGCAACTCTTACAGATGGACTAAATGCCTTTTGCATACTGTTCTGTTCATGAGTCTTTGAGGGACTAGGGGCAAAATGTTATGGTTCCAGTGTAATATAATGTTGATAGATTTAATACTGGTTCTTAAGGATTGTTAAACCTGTGTTGTAATGTTTAAGTTGTGAAATGATGTGCATAAACTTGTCTTTGTATCTGGAAACTAGTTTAAAGAAATGTGTCTGGTTGCCAAGTTGGCAAGTGGTAGATTGTAATGGTTGACACATTGTGTCAACTTGAGAGGGTTAGAAGTTTCAGTGAATCAGCAGGGAGCCAGGGTCCATCATTTGTAAACATCCTGAGCTAGTGTAAGAGGAAGGCTTGGAGATGGTATGGGTGGTAGGAAAAGGTTTGCTTGCCTCTCTCTTTTTGGCTTTTGTTGCTGTTGCTGTCTTCTGCCTCTCTGCAATGTTGTTCCTGTGCCACCCTGCCTTAGAGTCAGCTAATTATGGACTGAAACCACCACAAACTGTGAGCTAAATAAACCTTTCTTCCCTTAACAGTGGGCATCAGGTATTTTGTCTCAGCAATGAGAAAGATAATCAAGACATGGAGGATCTGGATCCTAGTTTCAGTTGCAAAAATTATGCATTGCATAATTTTGAGCAAATTAGTTCCTTTTCCTGGGCTTTATGCATAAGTGGGAATAACGATTGTAATAGGCAGCTCTTTTGCTACTAAGATGCAATACTCCACACCCACACCTTAAAAGAGGAGTGGTTTAATTTGACTCCTGGTTTCAGGAATTTCAGTCCATGGTTAGTGAGTTCCAAGGCAGGAACATCATAGTGGAAGGGTGCAATGGAACAACGATTCCTAATTCATGGTAGCTAAGAAGCAGATCCAGGGAACAGTGCCAGGGGTCAGATATAGTAACCAAGGTCATGCCTCCATCACCCACCAGGAAATATGCTCTCTCAATCCCTTAGGCGGTTCCCAAGTCAATGGAGTTGATGCAATAAGCTTAACTTCCACATGCCACCTCTTGTCAACTTGACATTCAAACACATCTCCTTGAACCATCTCCATGAACTTAGTCTCCAAATACACAGTGACAAGTTAATAATTTTATCCAGCATGTTACAATAATTCTGTGTACAATCAAGAATTCAGTAATTTCTTTCCTGTAGTTTCAAAATTCTAGCATTTTTCAAAAGTTTAAAGTGTCTTCAAAGACTCATAGAAAACTTTTAGCTGTTAGCCTCTGTAAAAATAAAAAACCAAGTTACACAGTCTCATGGCAAATGGTAAACATTCTCATTCCAAGAGGAAAGAATAAGAAAATAGAAAAAATCTGATGAAAAACACTGAAACCCAGAAGGGAAAATATTAAATCTTCTAGTTCCCCATCTGCTATCCAAAGAAAATGGTAGTAAAATGGAAATCCATAAAACCCCACTTCTATGGTCTGTTGATTGCTGTGCACATGGCATTTCTGTTGGGCTGGCTTGATTCATGTCCCTGCAGCTTTCTCCAACAAATGTTTAATGTTTCTTATGTATTTGACTTCCTGGGGTCTCCACTACCACTCTGGATTCATTTCCACAGCTTCATGCACTGTCCTTTCAGGGCTTTTCACCTGGCCTCCCAGACCTTCCTTTGAAATATGGGTAGAAGCTTCCTTGACTCCGTAACTTCCGCATTCTGCATGCGGATAAAACCAGCATCACGTTGACAATGCCAAGATCTACCACAAAATATGGAAAGTTGCCAAGCTCTTTTGAACTTTGAATTAAGAAGTCTTTGAGTTCCTTGGCAACTAAGCAAAATGAAATGAATTCTCAGGAACTATTTCCTTAGGTAGCACTTTTTGAGCAGGGGACCCAAGGGATCTTATCTCAGTGGAAAGGTTATATGTTGCAACTTTGAGCCTATGACAGGTGGAGACTTGCTGATTCCTGAAATGCCTTGGAGGCATCTTTCTTCTTTTCTTTGTACAAAATATTTTTTAATGGTGCTAATTTCTTCAGCAGCCATAATTCTGTTGTCCCAAATTTATGCATGATTCCTTCTGAGACAAAATTAAATTCTTCACACTTTCTGATCTACTTTTTGCACCAAATTATCAATATTCCTTTGGCTAAAATATCTAGCAGTACCCACATCACAGCCTGAATGTTGGGTTGCCTTGAAATTTCCTCTGCCAGATCAATTAGTCTACCACCCTTAACCTCAGACTTCTGTACAGGCTCACAACATGGGTAGAATGTTGATAATATTTTTTTGCCAGAATGTAACATATATGCCCTTTAGTCCAATTGCTAATGAAGTGATCATTCCCAAATGAAACTTCCTGAGCCTGGCATTTACTGTCCCCATTTCTATCACCATTCTGGCCTACTGATCTCTGTCCAGAAGTACCCATCAAGATCTGGTTAAAAGAGTTTAAGGCTTCTCTAGTCAGCATTTCCAAACCTTCCTAAATTTCTCCGGCAAACCAGTCCAAAGATTTCTCAATCATGGCAGGTAAATCTCAGCCACAGCCTCACTCTTGTACCAATTTTTTGTACTAGCATTTGTGTTGCTGAGACAGAGTATCTGGCACTCACATCTTAAAGGAGGAGAGTTCTAGGTAGGCTTACAGATTCTGGCAGTTTAGTCCATTGTAAACTGGCTTTACAGTGAAAACACTAGGGTGGAAGGGTATGGAAAAACAAATATGCTTAACACCCACATTCCACTTCTGGTGGCTGGGAAGCAGAACACAGGAAAAGTGCTAGAGAGGAAGGGGCCAGAGACAAGATATAATATCCAGCATCGCATCTCCATGACCCACCCAGACACAATCAAAAGTGTGCCCACCACTCCTATAGACAACTCCTATCAAGTCGACATAGAAAGATTAGTTCCCACAAGGATCCTACCTCAAAAGGTTATTGTGAGGATAAGTTGAGTGACTATTAGAACAATTCCTAGTACACAATAACTACTTAAAAGCTCTTAACTATTATACTTTTTACTATATTAAATCCTTTCATAACCACTCTTAAGAAAGGAGCATGTTTCTGAGGTTTAGTATGTATTCAATTTAATCTAAATAATGAGCTATATCAGACGTCACTTCCAAAATCAATTTATAAACTAGCAAAATCAATGGATTCTGTGGAACTCACAACTCATGTACACATGTATTCCTTTATTTCGCTTTCTTAATACATGGTCCTCAGCAATTGGCATGTGAGAGGAAACCTAGTGTAGAAACAGAGGGAAGGGTTTGCTATCAAATCCCTAGGTCCAAGCACTCTCAACAAGTTCTGAGTTGTGCCCTTGTGTTACTAATTGTTCTAAGTTTTAGTCTCATTATCTGGAAACTATAAATAAGGCTAGAAAAAGACAATAGATTTTACTATTTAAGGCACAAATATCTTCCCAATTAATCTTCTCGGCCTTGGGCAGTTAAGGTTATTGTCTTAACTCTTAAGAAAGTATTTCCTTATTTAAAGATAAGTAAACTGGATTAAGGAAAGATAGATGACTGTGCAAGTTCCCCAAACAGTAAATTCAGAGCAAAAAACTAGTTTATTTTATACCAAGTTTTGTGATCCATTCTGCTGTAAGGTTAAGATTGGATAGAGTGGACATTAAATGTCAAAAACATGCTCCTAATAGTTCATACCTGTTTAATATATTGTTAAATTACTCATACAAGTGAAATATATTTGGGAACCCTAAAATTTGACCAATGTTTCCCAGGGGTTTTTATAGAGCATTCATAAAACTTTACAAGCTTTGCAATTTTTGGCTTCTGACAAACTTTCTCTACAATGGATAATGAATTAATTATCAAGAAGTCTATTGCTTGCAAGTCCTTTAATTCTGTGTTATCATTCAAAAGAATTGCAATCCCAGAAAAGTCCAAGATTTAAATGAGCCAAGTACAAGCTGAACATTCAACTATAGCACTGGTCAAAGCAATGGCAATTCCAGGGAGTGGATAAAGTACTACAGGCTGTATGGAAACATTAAGATCCTTTTCTTGTTTTGAGAACTGGTGTGTAATTTAAAGTCAGATAAAATTACTGTTTTTTTGTATTTTGAAGAAAATTTCACTAGCAAATGGCAGTTGGAAGAATTAAACTGCAGTGAAGGCAAATTGCAGCTTGGAGGTCATTGCCACATGACTTACACTGCATTATGAGTTAGTTACGAGATGAGTAGCATATTGGTATCTGTAATGTATAGCTGCTCATTAATATGACAAGTAGCAGGGGAATAGTTGAATCTCTCATTGTCATGATGTTAATGGAAGGCAAGGATGATTTTAGCAAAAATATCAATGGAATTGTGAACCCCAAACTTAAATGGAGGCCACTAATTTTCTGGTCTTCCTAATAGACAATTTTTATTTCACTATATGAATACTTTTTTGAATAACTACAATTCCCCATTACAAAAAGAAAATCATTTAAAGTTACCTAACTCCACTCACTCCAAAGATGACAGAAGCAATACAAGGCAAACTAAAATTTTACTTTATGTGTGTGTTAACTCTGCAGAAGTAATTACAATCTTTGTGTTTTGTAAATAAAAGAACAGGAGAACTAAATAACAATGTCAAAATAGTCTTTGAATCTAATTCTACAAAATATTTTTCCAATCTTCTCATAGTTCAGAGATCAGATCATGTGTCTTGCTTACTTTTTTCTCATTGCTGAGACAAAATACCCAATGCTCAAAATGAAGGAAGGAAAGGTTTATTTAGCTTACAGTTTGTGGAGCTTTCAGTCCATACTTGGCTGGTTCGGAGGCAGAGTGGCACAAGGCAGAGGCCAAACGTTCATGGAGGCAGAACACAGAAAAAGAAAACAAGCAAAAGGGAGGAATGGTGGAATGGTGGGCAAGCACTGTCTTTCTACCTCCCTTACATTGTAAACAGGCTTCCCCCAACCAAGGGGGCGTGTAGCACTCACACAATCTTCATGCCCTCCCTTCCACAGGCTCAGGATGTGTATAAAGTAAGCACCCTGGCTTCCTGCTGAGTCACTCAACCAAGCCTCTAGACTCCCCAAGTTGACACAATGTATCAACCATAACATCATGGCTTTTTTTCATGAAGAGACTATGTTTTATTTCAGCTTTTTAGTTCAATCACGCTTTGTGTTATTAGCCTCTAATTCTCAGAAAAAGTTGTCTTCTCCCCTCCCCTCCCCTCTCCTCCCCTCCCCTCTCCTCTTCTCTTCTCTAGGTAGAGCCAGCTGCTTGATTCTTTTCTACTGTAAACTGATAAAGGCGAGCAATGCTTTGAGCTTAGTGGAAAGGAGCATGGGTCCCTTCTTTGAAGACTCCTTTTCCCCATCAACTTGCAGAACGCTGAAAAGGCAATAGAGGCTTTTAAACAGTTACATCAGTTACACCTGGAAACTTGTTCAAAGTTTAGATTCTTGGAGCCCACACCAGACTACTAACCCAAATATTCTGTAGATGAATCAGTAATCTTTATGTTACCAAGCCCTTGAAACAGTTATGATGAGCAGTAGAATTGGAGAACCATTCTTCTAGACAATGGTAAGCCACAGATTAGAAGGATCCTAGGTCTTGGAAAACTACACAAAGGAAGACAAATTGCTCACCTAGCACACTATATTAGTCACCCTTGAAGCATCTCCATATCTATGAAATCTTAAGATCATATTATAGAGAAGCACTTTCTACCTACACTTACAGAATGTCTTGCTTCTCAGGAACCTGAATTTCCCTAATGAAACAAGCATCTCACACATCCTAAAGTTGATACAAAATTACATGACACTATTTTATGTAATTTATATTTTTTCATTGTACCTCAATTATTATGTGTACTTTTTTCTTTTGTGGAAATCCTGTTCTCCCTTTCCAAACATATATTTTTATTGAATATGAAACTTAGTTTGTCCAGTGAGAGTCCATCTGTAGGATTTGTATAAGTAGGTTTATTTGAAAATCTTTGAGTTCAATGATCCAGTTATAACCGTACCTGTTTGGCCTTATACCTTCCTTAGTCCTTCATAGTTCTTTGCCTCTATTCTATACCACAAATTTTCCCTCATCTGTTCTACAAAGAAATTGTGATGTATATTTTCATGTAATGTGATTTTGGAATTCTGTCACCTTAGGTAGTGGGTTCTTCCAAAATACAATTTCTTTCAATAAAAAAACAATGAGGCAAACACTCAGAGGCAGCATATTGTCAGTTCTGAAGTTATTTTAGCCCCCAATGCAGTCATTCCAAAGTTGAATTCACTTCTCCATGGTTTGGCTATTTAAGTCAATAAATTATCTTCTTTCTTTAGATATTTTGAGTTAAATTTCCATCACTGACTTTCCGAAGTTGCTTTCTATTATGAATAGGGAAATAAATTAGTTCATTATGAAAGAAGAGAAATTCCAATAGGTCTTGACCCGAAGAAGGGAAAAGAAAAATTTGGAGGAGCAACATAAAGAGAAAAAATAGATCCTTTAAGCATGGAGAAATACCAGAGAACAATGTAATGTCAGTGAGGAAAGTTATCTCATTTAAAATAAAGCAGAAGACTTTCGGGATGATGGCGACCAGGTGAGCAGCAAAGGAAGGATCCTCGCTGATAGAGTCCCCAGCTCGTGACAGGCTTGGTGAGTGCGAACGTCGGGACCTCGGCTGGGAAGTTCAAACTGAACGTGTTTCTCTGCGCTGCCGGAGACACGGCGGGTCGGACCAAATTGGAGTGGTGAGACGCGGAAAAGACTGGAGCGCTGGGAACCAGAGACGCTCGGTGCCGTGGACGGGTGGCAGCTCGGCTGGGTCCGAGCACCCCGCGGGCACAGGCGGCTCAGTCCCTTCCGCCTCCTGACCCTGCGCGGCTCGCCAGCAACAGCGGCCAAAAAATCAGCTATTTAGCGACTGCAGCATGGGGCAGTCTCGGAACCCGCGCTCCTCGGGCAGGCTCCGCAAATCCAAGCAGCGAAATGGGATCCCGCTCCGGTCCTGGCCCCTGCCACCAAAGCCCTCCGCAGCCCGCAGTCCGTGGTCCCGAGTGAGGAGCACAGAGGAGTGGAGCATCCCGCTCCCTCCCCCAGACTCCGAGAGCGCGAGAATTGGCACTTTGGAACCTTCCTGCCGGCACGGATTCAGAAATGGGTGAGCTATCTGCGTGCCGCGACCGGACCACAGAGTGGGGGAGGATATCTGTCCTCATACCTGTAGGGAAACCTGGGCGGGCGGGGGATTGGATTTACATGCCCCACCCAGGTCTTCCGGTAGGGAGTAGCCCACCCCACAAACCAGCACCTGAGCAGCCTTTCAAGCGGAACTCTCCGGAGAAATATTAAGGGACATTCTCCCGAAGAGAAGGAGTCATTGGAGCAGCCTTTGCAACAGACCTTTGCCTGGTGAACTGCCTGGGTAATTTATTGCTCAATATTTTGAATCTGTTACCCAAAAATGGGAAGACAGAAGAACAAAGCACAGCCTCAGAACTCAACCACACCCAGAACAAATCCTGGATGTGAGGATATAGGGGAACTAAGAAGGCACATACTTGCAAATTCTGAAACGACTGCATCCGAAATAATGAAACAACTCCAACAGGCCATAGAAGAGCTTAAAGCAGAAATAAGCCACATACCTGCAATAATCTCTCCGACAAAAAATGAACTGAAAACTACAATGGAAGAAATGTAACGTACACATAGAGAAGAAATAGATAAAAGATTAGAAGACAGTAGGAAACAAATGGACACGTTACAAGAGCAAATTAGGAATGAATTACCAAGAATGAAACAGGTCCAAAGAGAACGCCAGGATTTGAAAACTTACACTGAAAGCTTGCAAAACCACTTAAATGAAACCGAAGATAGAATTTCAGACCTTGAAGACAGCATGACAGCTTACGAGCGTGAAAGGAAGGATCTCATAAAATAATTAAAAACCCAAGAAAAATCAATCCAACAGCTGCAAGATGAGGCAAAACAAAATAATACTTGAGTAATAGGAGTCACTGAAACATCAGGAGACAACTCAGATGATATAAAAAGAATATTTGCTGAAATAATAGTAGAAAATTTCCCAAACAAGGTAAAAGATACTGAAGTACAGTTAACCGAGGCATATAGAACCCCAACGACCCATAACCCAAGGAAAACCACACACAGAATTATAACAGTCAAGATCCCAGATATCCAGCACAAGAACACAATATTAAAAGCTGCTAGAGAAAAGAAACAGATCACCTATAAAGGAAAACCCATCAGAATCACAGCAGACTTCTCAATGGAAATCATGAAATCAAGAGGCGCTTGGAGCGAGATATTACAGATTCTGAGACAAAACAACTTCCAACCCAGACTGATGTATCCTGCAAAACTATCCTTCAAATTCAATGGAGAAATAAAGAATTTCCACGACAAAGAACAACTGAAGAACTTCACGAGTGCCAAACCAGCATTGCAAACAGCACTAAAAGATATTCTAGACAGAGAAAAAACAGACCACAATCCCAAGAACAATGATAGAAATAATCCCCTAAAAAGAACAAGTAAGTAAACAGAAAGCAAAAGAAGGAAAACAACAAGTAAATAATATGACTAGAATAAACCAACATATAACCATTATAACCATTAATGTAAATGGCCTCAATTCACAAGTCAAAAGGAAAAGATTGGAAGATTGGATAAAGGAACACAATCCAACGATATGCTGTATACAGGAAACACATTTTACTCAAAAGGAAATCCACAGGTTGAAAGTTAAAGGCTGGAAAACAATTCTCCATGCAACAGGTCCCCAGAAAAAAGCAGGGGTGGCTATTATGTTTGCACACAATGTAAACTTCAAACCAAAAACAATCAAAAGAGATAAAGAAGGCCATTACATGCTAGCTAGGGGAAAGCTGCAAGAGGAATAGGTAACAATCCTAAACATATATGCACCAAACAATGGAGCACCTAACTTTACAACTCAAATCTTAACAAACGTGAAAAATCAAATAACTACTAACACTATTGTAATAGCAGACCTAAATACCCCTCTGATGCAAAGAGATAGGTCAACTGGACAAAAACTCAGTAAAGAAATAACAGACCTGAACCAAAAGTGGGAACAAATGGACTTAGTAGATGTATACAGTGTTCCACCCCACAACATCAGAATACACATTTTTCTCAGCTGCACATGGGTCTTTCTCTAAAATAGACCACATTCTAGCCCATAGAGCACATCTACCTAAATGCAAAAGAATTGAAATTATCCCACACATATTATCGGACCACAGTGTAGAGAAATTGGAAATTAATGACAAAGAGATCTCTAAAAACCGCATAAACACATGGAAATTAGACAACAGCCTCCTGAATAACCAACGGGTCACACAAGAAGTTAAAGAAGAAATAAAATAATACCTACAAATAAATGAAAATGCAACTACAACCTGTCGAAATCTGTGGGATGCAATGACAACAGTCCTCAGGGGGAAATTTATAGCAATGAACTCATATACAAAGAAAACAGAAAGAGAGCAAATAAATAGCCTAATGCTACACCTCAAATTCTTAGAAAAAGAGCAACAAGCCAAACCAAGAGCCCAAATAAGGGAGGAGATTATAAAATGCAGGGCAGAAATTAATGCAATTGAGATGAAGAAAATTCTACAAAAAATTAGTGAATCAAAGAGTTGGTTCTTTGAAAGAATAAATAAAATTGATAAACCCCTAGCCAACCTTATCAAAAAAAGAAGGGAAAGATCTCAATTTCACGCAATAAGGAATAAAAAAGATGAAGTCACTACAGATCCCACAGAAATCCAAAAAATCATTAATACCTACTTTGAAAATCTTTACTCCCATAGGATAGAAAATACAGAAGAAATGGACGGATTCCTAGAAAGGTACAAATTAACAAAATTGAAACAGGAAGATGTAAAAATCCTGAACAATCCAGTATCAACTAATGAAATTGAAAACCTCATTTAAAACTTACCAACAAAGAAAAACCCAGGCCCTGATGGATTCACAGCAGAATTCTATAAAACATTCAGAGATTTAATGCCAACACTCTTCAAACTCTTCAATGAAATCGAAAAGGAAGCAATTCTCCCTAACACATTTCTGGAGGTAAGTATTATACTGATACCAAAACCAGAGAGGGACCCAACCAAGAAAGAGAACTGTAGGCCAATCTCTCTAATGAACATAGATGCAAAGATACTCAACAAATTACTGGCAAATAGATTACAGCGAATCATAAGGAAAATTATATACCACGTTCAGGTAGGATTCATCCCAGGAATGCAGGGATGGCTCAATATTCACAAATCAATAAATGTAATACATCATATTAATACAGTCATAGACAAAAACCACATGATTATCTCAATAGATGCAGAAAAGGCTTTTGATAACGTCCAGCATGCATTCATGTTAAAAAACCTTAGAAAAAATAGGAATAGATGGTCTCTACCTCAATCTGATCAAAGCCATCTATGACAAACCCACAGCCAACATCATACTAAATGAACACAAACTGAAGACTTTCACTTTAAAGTCAGGAACAAGACAAGGATCTCCATTGTCACCACTCCTATTCAACATAGTTCTGGAAGCATTAGCCAGAGCAATCAGGCAACAGAGAAAAATAAAAGGAATAAGGATAGGAAAGGAAGAAGGTAAATTATCACTATTTGCAGATGACATGATACTATACGTGGAGGACCCCAAAAACTCCACAAGAAAACTCTTGGAGTTAATTAATAAGTTCAGCAGCATAGCCGGATACAAAGTCAACACCCAAAAATCAATGGCATTCCTATACACGAACAACAAACTTAGAGAGAAATTGAGGAAACCATACCTTTTACAATAGCAACCAAGAAATTGAAATACTTAGGAATCAATCTAACAAAGAATGTGAAAGATTTATTCAGTGAAAACTACAGTACTCTGAAAAAGGAGATCAAAGAAGATCTCAATAAACGAAAAAACATACCCTGCTCATGGTTAGGAAGAACTAACATCGTGAAAATGGCCATACTACCAAAACTGTTGTACAGATTCAATGCAATTCCCATTAAACTACCGTTAGCATACCTCACAGATCTAGAGAAAATATGCCTCAAATTCATCTGGAACCAGAAGAGACCCAGAATAGCAAAAGCAATCCTGGGCAACAAGGACAGGTCAGGTGGAATCACAATCCCTGACCTAAAATTATACTACAAAGCTACTGTAATGAAATCAACCTGCTACTGGCTAAAAAACAGGCCTGAGGATCAATGGAACAGACCGGAAGATGCAACCACAACGAAAAACCCACTCAGCTACCTAATATTTGACAAAGGGGTCAACCAAACTCATTGGAAAAAAGAAAGCCTGTTTAATAAATGGTGCTGGAAAAACTGGCTTGCCTCTTGCCAAAAACTGAAAATAGACCCAAGTCTATCACCCATGAACCAAACTCAGGCCAAAATGGATCACAGACCTCAATATTAAAACAGAAACTCTAAATCTATTGGAAGAGAAAGTAGGTAAAAATCTTGAAGACATAGGAGTTGGCAGAGAGTTCATGAACAAAAATGAAACTGCAAGGGAAACACTTCAAAGAATCAATAATTGGGACCTCATCCGACTGAAAAGTTTTTGTACATCTAAAGAAATCACCAGCAAAGTAAAAAGAAAACCCACAAATTGGGAAAAAATCCTAGCAGGCTGTCCCTCAGACGAAGGTCTTCTATGTAGAACATGCAAAGAATTAAAAAACATGTACCTGTCCAAATTCAAAGACCCAATCCAGAAACGGGCATCTGAGATGAATACACACTTCTCAGATAAAGAAATACAAATGGCAAAGAAATATATGAGAAAATGCTCCACATCCTTAGTGATCCGAGAAATGCAAATAAAAGCAACACTGAGATTTCATCTCACCCCAGCAAGACTGGCCAATATTAAAGAGTCATCCAATAACAAATGCTGGAGAGGCTGTGGAGAAATAGGGACTCTATTACACTGCTGGTGGGAATGCAGACTGGTACAATCACTGTGGAGAGCAGTTTGGAGATTTCTCAGCTAACTAGGTCTAGAGGTTCCATTCAAACCAGCTATTCCCCTTCTGGGTATTTTCCCAGAAGATCTGAAAACATCATATCACTCTGATATATGTGCACTCATGTTTATAGCAGCGCACTTTGTAATAGCTAAAATGTGGAAGCAACCCAAGTGTCCACCCACAGAAGACTGGATTAAAAAACTGGCATTTTTATATAATGGAATATTATTCAGCTATAAAGAAAGACAGTTTCTGGGACTTTGTAGGCAAATGGTCAAAATTGGAAACCATACTCATAAGTGAAATAAATCAGCGGTACATGAGCAGGCAACGTATTGTGCCACTGGTGTAAGAACTTTGGGTGGGAATATAAACTAAGAGACATGAAGGAAATCTTTTCAAAAGCAAAGAACAGATGGGATGTGGGAAAGGAGAAAAGAAAGAGGCAAAAATGTATGTATGTATATATATAGATACATATGTGCAGGAAGGCTAACATGGTTCTACTATTGTATTATGTCATTTAATGCTAAGAAATAGTTGATGACTGGTTATTCGATCAATCTTGTATGTCTGTATGTGTTATCCTGAGCATACACTGTGAAGATATCAATATGCAATGCAGCAACTATTGTTGGTTTTCTGTGGCTTTGTCTATAATTCAATTCTGAGCATACTGTTATTGCACTACTTTGTGTCTCTTTGTTAATGCTTTCCGGTTTCTTTTTTTTTTTTTTTCTGTTGTTGATGTAGTTCTTTTTCTATCACACTTTAAAGGAAGGGAAAGAAAGGGAAAGGGAAGACAGGAAAAAAATATGTAAGAAAGTAAGTATGCATGTACAGCATATCTTACATAGTTGTACTACTGAACCAGGTCACCTCATAGTAAGGAATAGTTGATGATGAATTGATTGATCAGTTTTGCATGTCTGTATCTTTGTTCCTGAATATACACTTCGAGGTTATCAATTTGTAAAGCAACAACCATTGTTTATTCCCTGTCACCTTGTCTGCAGATCAGTTTTGATTGTATTATTCTTATGCTACTTTGTGTCTGTTTGTTAATATGTCTCCGTTCTTTTACTTTTAAAATAATAAAAAATAAATAAATAATAAAATAAAATAAAGCAGCAACCCCCAGATCTATCCCTTTACTTACTACCTTTGTTTTTTCTTTTTATCTCTATATTTGTAACATTGAGTTTTTAATACATTTAAAATTGATCTCATTCTAAGCATAAGCAATGATATTCACAAAATCATGAGTTGGTTTGCTAGTTTCCTATCTGTGGTATTTAGGGTTCTTCAGAGAAGCAGAAGTAATAGAATATATAGACAAGTATACGGTATTTGCTAGATTGTCTTCCACACTAGAGGCTGGCTTGTCCCAGAAAGCGTGTAGGCTGCAGGGCTGGGGAAACCAGCAGCTGCTCAGACCAAGAGAACGGAATCAGGAAGCCTCAGAGAAGTAGGAGCCAAAGATGCAGCCTCAGTTTGAGGCTACAGGCCAGAAAGTTCCCTTAGAGAGCTGCTGCTGCAAATCTCTGGCTGACGGTTCTGGAGTCTATATCTGGGGTCAATGGCAACAGCAAAAAGAATGCAGGCACCAGGAGGTGGAGAGAATGCCTGTGAACAGCCTTCTCTCTTCTGCTTTTGTTCCAGTCTGTGCCGATGCGGCCCAAGTTCAAGGCTGATATCTTCCTACTCGGTTTTCTGACCCATATGCCAGTTGTGCCTGGAAGCACCCTCAAAGACACACCAAGAAGTGGCTTAACTAATTTCCTAAGCATCCCTTGATTTAGTCAAGCTGATAAGCAAGATTAAACATCACATATATGTAGTTATGAAAATTTTTAACTGAGTTAAAAGACCGCGGCTGCTGCAGGTTGAAAAAGGATAAAGTGTGTGGCAGAGGAAGAAACAAACTTTCTAGTTCTGTATCTTGAGTTTAGGCAATTTGGGAGCAGCTTTGCTGCCTTTAGTTTACCGAGCAAGTGGAGATTGTAATACTCACAGCACAAAAACTCCTTTATCTATGCACATACAAAAAACAGTTGTTGAAAGGCCATATCATCTGTTAAGACAATGAAATACTGCTGTACAAGCTGGAAAGGAGCCATTGCTCTGAGCTGCTAAAGGTTCCTACACCCTGGTTTCTGTGGGCCAAAGTCATGACCTTCTGGACTACCCTAAATCCAGCAATAAATTGGGCAGTGTCAGAACAGCAGGGGCCTCCAGACCATGCACCAGACCTATGAGCAGCTTTCATTCTAATTAGTGTCTACCTTTACTAAGTGATTGGGAAGTAACTTAAAGTTCCAAGATTCATACCCTGTATTCTGTATGAGTGACAGTAGGTTGCATTTATTGATTTGCTTGTCTGTTTTTCTTTCCTGACTGACACAAATGTAAGAATTATATTTGTCATTTTCTCCAGTGTTTAATATGAGTAGAGTCTTCAACTTGGAAAGAGATTAGGAGATGGTCAGGACTTATGATGTATATTCCTAATCATTTGACCACCCACCAACTGGTCTATAAACAGACATTCATTACTAGGCAGCATTGTAGAATGTGAATTCTACAGTTAGCCTGCCTGAATTAAATTCCATTTCTACCCTTCTCAACTGGGCTGCATCAAGAGAAACCATAACGTGCTTTTTTTTCCTTTTTAAAAGGTATTCAGTCCTAATTGGTCTAGATGCAGAACGGGCAAATCGATTCCTTGCTTTCCTTTCTCCAGACTTGTTCCGATGGTAAGAGGAGACATCATCCCCATTAAAACCCCAGCTAAGGAATCAAACTGAAAGGGCGTTTCTCCCTTCAGCTTGGAGTGACTCACCAAAGCCTTCCCCCTGGCTCCTCTGCACTCTGGCCTGGTTCTACGTGCCTTTCCCATGCCAGAGTCTGCTGCTACAATATAGTCAACCCTACCCTATGAATTGACAGATATCAGTTTTATTAGACATTTCAAAGAAAGACTCGTTTTTAAAAAAGAGCTATATCATTCAGACAGAAAAATACTTACCGTCTATGCTCATCAAATGAAGAGCCTCACCTAATTATTTCTGGAAACCAATTATGCGCTGGATCTTGACCCAACAAATTAGTACCCTTCTATACACTTGGAACCAGGACCAACACAGTTAACATTCAGTTATCTATCCTCATTGAACTTGAGCAGAAGAAAATATGACAGATGATTGCTTAAGTAAGAAATGGAAAGTAAATGTCACATTTTTGCTAGTGCTCATGATATAGGTAATACTCCAAAAATAATATCAACGTTAAAGTCATGAGTTCAAAGTTACTCAGTAACTGCTCTTGTTACTAATACAATATTTTCAACTGAGTTTATAGAGAAGTTGTCATCTTTTTGCTTTTTCCTCGTTCCCTTCTCAACCATCCTCAGAGGCTTCAATCTTCCATTTGTGTCTCTGCAGATGTGTCCTGATTGGGCAATGGGGTGAGTTGTGTTGACCTACTGACATCACCATTCTCTCTTCTGAAAGCCCTCACATTTTTCATTTACTTTTTCATGAAGTTAATTTTACTGATAATCATTTTTCTTCCCATTCAAGAAATTTTTTCAGGCCTGGGAGTTTTAGACAATGTCTACAGTGATCTCCAGGGGCTGAGGACTCAGGTGCACAGAACAAACCAACTCTCCTTATACCTCACCTGCGACAGTGAATCAAAGAAATGTCCTCAACGCACCTTGTCCTCCTAGTGCTATAAAGTCACCATTTTGTTATCCTTTGACCTTGGCTTTGCAGTGGAGAACTTCGAGAATTTTCTGATTTGAGGTTATTTATTATAATCTTTTTTATGTTTGAAAGCTTGGAAGATTCACTTTTTAAAAAATTTCAAGGTCTTGTCAAGTTTTGGTTACTTTACTACTACTGGTTTTGATTAGGACATAGTAAGTCTTTTGAATAACTAATTACAAGTTTTGTTTTCAAGTCTGGAAAATATCCTTTAATTATAAGCTTAGTCATCTTTCTCGACACATTTGTTTTATATTTTCCTTCAGAAGTAGATAGAATTTCAGCAAAGGTCCATGTTCTGCTTTCTATATCTGTTATCTTCACTCATAATGTTGTCTTTTGCTCTCCTTCCCATTTGCAAAAGATCTACCTCCTTGTTTCCTATTGCCTATCTTTTAATATGCTCTTTATTTATATTTTGGATTTCTCATATAGAAGAAACCATGTAATAGTTAAGGTTGTGTGTCAAGGTATGAAGGGTGGGAGGGAGGAGAAAGGGGCATAAACAGCGTTGAGATGTATTATGTCCATGCAGAAATTTCCCATGATAAATGTAATCATGGTGTGCTGAAAAAATGTACGGGCACAAATAAAAGTTAAAAAATATTATCGTCTTTTGTTATGCATTCTGCATTTGTTACTGGAATCTGTCGCTCCAAGAATGCCCCTGATTTTACCATCACTGCTGTTGACCTGCATAGTTCTAGACTTCAGCCTACTTTATACTCGCCACTTTCTGTTTGTCTTGTAACAGTGACTAATATTTCTTACTCAAGGATTTCTTTTTCTATTTAGGGTTTGTTTTCTACCTTCTTATTTTTCCTTTGTTACATTCTTAGTGCAGTTGCATTGCTCAGTTCTTCAAGCCTGCTGGACTTGGGAAAGTCTTCACGAACAGTTCAGAGGGACTCTGAGCTGTGTGATCAGTGGGTTAAAGCCTGAGGAGTAAAACAAGATCTGAAAGGAGCTACTGAGAGATGAAACCAGTCAAGCTTCAAAAAGGGTGCAAACATAGCAGCAGTGCGAAGATAGACAGTGAGAGACCTAGAAGAAAACACTGGGATAGAAAGCAAAATAAGTGGATTTGGAATGAGGAGAAGAGTTGAATCTTTTTTTTTTTTTTTTTTAATTTTAGAAACATAAAAGTACAAAAACATATTGACAAACAGACACCCATTATCATAGAAAATAGTTCAATCACAACTAATCTATAGACAAGGAGATATGGTCTCAACAGTAGTTGTTGCTTTATCCATTGATATCTTCGAATTGTAGATGTATGGACCCATATACAGACATGCAAATTTAGTCAGACAGTTGATCCTCTCAACAACAGAAAAAAAAAAAAACAAAAAAAACACAAGAACCAAAAATCCAAAGACAAGAAAGAAAACAGGCATACATCAACAACAGCAACAACATCAACAACAACAACAAC
>PVLD010018833.1:0-20320 GCA_004027595.1 Dinomys branickii
CTTTCCCACGTCTCGCCCCGGCAGCCTGGTCCGCCCTACCACATCTCCCCCGGCATCTCAGAGAAATACGCCCAGTTTAAACTTCCCAGCCGAGGTTCCGGCATTCACGCTCACCAAGTCTGTCTCGAGCTGGTGGTGTTTATTAAGGAGGTTCGCTCCCTTGCTGCTCACCCGGTCGCCATCTTCCCCGGATCTTGTTCTTGATTTTGGAATCAAAGCTCTTAACCTTTGTCCATTCAGTGTGATGTTGGCTGTTGGCTTGTCGTACATGGCTTTCATCAGGTTGAGATAAAGAACATCTACTCCAATTATCTGTAAGGTTTTTTTTTTTTTTATCATGAATGGGTGTTGTATTTTGTCAGATTGTTTTTCTGTATCTATTGAGATGATGATTTTTGTCCTTGGCTCGGTTAATATGGTGCATTATATATTGACTTGCATATGTCAAACCATCCTTCAATCCTTAGATGAATCTTAGTTGATCATGTTGTATAATCTTCTTGATTTTGCTGTATTCTACTTGCCAGTATCCTATTGAGGATGTTTGCTATTACAGACATTGGCCGATAGTTCTCTTTTGTAGTTTGATCCTTCTCTGGTTTTGGTATAAGGGTAATGCTTGCTTCCAGGAATGAATTTGGGAGTACTGCTTCCCTTTCAATTTCATTAAAGAGACTGAGAAGTAGCAACATTAAATCTCTAAATTTTTTGGTAGAATTCACCAGCAAATCCATTAGGCCCTAAGCTTTTGTAATTTCTATGTATCCAGGAATCTGTCCATTTTCTCTGTTTTCTATCTTCTCAGAATACAGGTTCTTGAAATAGGTATCGATGATCCGGATTTCTGCAGGGTTGGCTGATTTCACCCTTTTCATTCCTAATTGCATGCATTTGAGTCTTTTTTATTTTTATGTTGGCTAACAGTCTATCAATTTTCTTTAAACTTTTGCCAACTCTTTGATTCGCTGATTCTTTGTGTTGTTTCCTTAGTCTCCATTGTATTAATTTCTGCTCTGATCTTAGTATTTCTCCCTGGTACAAACTTTGGGCTTGACTTGCTCCTTTTCTCTAGAAGCCTGAGGTTTAACATTAGGTTGTTCATTTTTTGTTGTTGTTTTTCATATAGAATTCACTGCTATAAATTTCTGTTATAGGACTGCTTTGTTTGCATTGCATATGTTCCAGTATGTCACACTGGTATTACCATTTAACTGTAGAAACTGTCTAATTTCTTCTTTAATTTCATCTGTGACCCATTGGCTGTTCTGTAGGGTGTTACCTAATTTCCATTTGTTTATGAAGTTCTTGTGTTTTTTTGCCACTGATTCCCAATTTCACTGCACTATGATCTGATAATATGAATGGGGTAATTTTAATTCCTTTGCATTTACTTAAGCACGTTCTATCAGCTAGTAAGTGGTCTATTTTGGAGAATGTCCCATGTGTAGCTTAGAAGAATGTGTATTCTGATGTTCTGGAGTGGAACAGTCTGTAGACATGTATTAAGTCCATTTGTTCAAAAATCTGGTTTAGTTCTGATATTTCATTGTTGATTTTTTTTTCTGTAGTTGATCTGTATTTGTGACAGTGGGGTGTTGAGGGCACCCATTACAACTGTATTGTTTATTTGATTTCTCCTGTCCATTAATATTTATTTTATAGTTGGGTGCAATAGTATTTGTTGAATATATAATTATCTCTTCCTCTTGGATTGTTCACTTTACAAGAACTTAGTGAACTTCTTTGTCTCTCTTAATCAGTATTGGCTTGAAATCCACTTTATCTGCAAATAGAATATGTACCTGTTTTTTTCCAGGTTCCTGTTATATGCAGTATTGTTTTCCATTCTTTTGACTTTGTCTATGAGTTCCTTTTTGAATTAAATGTTTCTTCTATGCAGTGTCTTACTGAATCTTGCTTTTTGACCCATTCTGCCAGTGTTTCTTTTGATTGGTGAATCGAGACTATTAACATTCATAGTTTTAACTAATATGTATTGACTTATCCTTGTCATGTTATTTTCCTATTGTCTATTCTCTTTTTTCCTGTTTAATTGGGTGTCATGCCAGGTGGACTCATTCCACTGAGACTCATAGATTTGTAGTTCTTGTTCTTTCTTTCTAGGATGTCCTTCTGAACATTCTGGAGTGCTGGTTTGGTGGTCATGAATTTCCTCAGGTGTTGTCATGAAAGTTTCTTATTTCTCCATCAAGTTTGAAAGACAGTTTTGCAGGGTACATCAATATGGGTTGAAGGCTGTTTTCTTTTAGGCTTGAAATACTTTACTCCAACCTCTCCAAGCTTGTGGGTTTGTGTTGAGAAGTCTGCTGCGATTCCAATGGGCCTTCCTTTATGGGTGATTTGTTTTTTTCTAACAGCTTTTAATATTTTATTCTTGTGTTGAATTTTTGGAATCATTACTATGCCTTGCTGTAGTTTTTTTCTTTTTTATCATGGCTAATTGGAGTTCTGTATGTGTCACTTACTATACGTTAAATTCCTTTTCCCTGCTTGGGAAGTTTTCTGCTATTACTTCTGTGAACAGGTTTATGTCACTGATGCTATCTCCTGCTTTTTCATTGATTCCAATCAATTTTATATTATTCTTCGTTGCATCATCTATCAGCTGTTGGAATGATTTCTCATGGTCCCTTGCTAATTTTAAGAAATCTGCCATTTCATGATTATTAATTGCATTTCTTTCTGATTATTTTTTATTTGATATTTTTGTAGAGCTTTGTTCATCTGCTATTACCACAGAGATTCCAGGTGGGAGGCTTTCTAAGTGTTCCACCTCATTGTCCCCTGGGTTTGCCTTTGGCAAGCTGGAAGTCTGAGGAAGAGTAGTCTCACTTTTTATTTTTTAAAGTTTAATTCCTGGGCTGATGCTTTTAAATTGCTTATGGTAAGTAGCTTTATTATTAGTATTTAGAACCCTTAAAAAATGATTACTTCTCAGAAATGTCTTCTCAGAAATGGCTTTTGGGTTTTGAGTCTGTTGCAAGATGTTATGTCTTCAGTTTATTGGGGATGAGAAGTTGCTATCTATTTGGCCCTGCCTTTGGTTCTTTGGCACTGGCCTATAGTATTTTTTATGATCCTTAGACAATTTCAGTCTCAGAATACCATAAAGAACAACTGTTCAGAACAATTATATCACCTTGGTGAAAATAGTACAATCAATAATAACAATAGCATCAAACACAGCCAAGAAAATGACAAACTGTGGTAACCATTAATTTGCCACCTTTAACCATATGAACTAGAATTGTGGTTATATAATAAAATCTAAAACACGCCAGAAAATTGTATACAGTAAATAGCCCTCAATATGGTGACTTTATCCTCAGAGGAAAAAATTCAAAGAGTTATATGAAAAAACAGGGAAATAAAAGGAGAGGAAGAGATTTCAGAAGCAAGGCTGTGGGATAAAGGAAGATTATACAAACTTTGGGAAACTGGTAAAGACAGGAGAGAGAAGAGAGAAGGAAAGAATAAAAACAAGAACAGAATGGAACAACAGAACTAGTAATAATGTTCACATTAAAAAAAAAAAAAGAACAAGCAAGAACAAAGAAAACAAAACCAAAAACAAGAAAGGAAAAAAGAAAATAAGGAAAAAAAGTGCACTTCAAGGCATATCTCTCTCACTGGTAGACAACATGGGCAGACAGAATCCAGATCCATGTTGATTAATCCTAGCAAGCCAGATGTAGATATACAATGGGGTCGTGATAATCCCAGCAAGTCTGCACCCGCAGTTCCACTGGTTTAGGCTGGTTTCTAGGTGTAAAGGTAGAACCTGATTTGTTCAGCCTGCAGCAGTCTGCATGCCTCCTGCCAGCTTGAACTTGGCTTCCTGACTTCCTGCTGATTTGAACGTGGTTCCACCTCATCCTGACACTGGAGCTGCTACATGGAGCTGGCCCACTGCTGCTTTGAGTTTTGAGCTCAGTTGGCCTTTCTCCAGGATGGCTACCGGCCAGTTACCCTCTCCTGGGGATATCTGAACCCAAAGAACTCACAAGTCACTGTAGTCTGCTGTATCTACTGCTGTTTCACTGGTGGGTTTCTCTTTGGAGGCCTCTGGGCTCACCAGTAGTCACCATGTGTGTGCAGGTTCGAGCCACCCTTTCCATGCAATGAGTTAGGGCTCAGGGAGAAAGTGCCTCTTGCCACTTCTTTTTTATTGAAGTCTCTCTCTTCACTCTCCCTGTGGGCTTCAGTTTTCATTTCAGATCCTTTCTGGTCCCAAGGACCCACTTCCCTCCTTTTTCTCCTCACATTGCTACATTCTAGTGTCTGGACACCAAATCTTGGAGAGGCGCCTTCTCTGCTTTTCACCACTCCGCCATCTTCCCAGAAGTGAAAATTTTTTTTCCTTACAAAACTATAATTCAGGCAATCAAGCTGGTAACAAGAAGAAATAAAATTTCAGGAATACTGCTACATTTTCAAAGGTGATCTTTTATTTCTTAGTAAGGGAGAAAATTAAAGAAATGGGAATTTTTTAAACTAAGGAAAAAGAAAAAGAAAGAGAATGAAGGGGTGTTGATTTTTTAAATTTTGTGGTACTGGAGAGCAAACCCAGGGGTTTGCATATAGTAGCAAAGTGCTCTACTACTGAACTCTATATCCTCAGATCCCTTGATTTCTTTTCACATAGGGAAATACCACGGATGTTAGCTAGTTTAGATCTTTGTGTAGCATTTGATTTCTACTTCTTAATCATAGAGCCTCTGGTACAACACACTTGGGCCAGATTCTACATTCAGTTTATGATTTGTGTAACTCTCCTTTATGTCAGAACTAAACGTAGGCCTAAATCTGGGCAATGATAAAGTGAGGAAAGACTGGAGAACAGTCTGTTTGATAAGAAGTACTTCAACAATACTTCCTAAGAACATTCTTCAACATTCTAATTTTAATGTCCTCTTTCAACACATCTTGATTTCCAAAGCACTTCAAAATTGAGTTAAGATGGAATAGAAAGTGAATTTAGTGTTTTTCCTCTTCTTTTAACATAACAACTAAAACTGTGTAGGTATTATTATTTTAATATGGAGTAAATTAGAAAAGTTGAGATCTTTAGCACACAGAACATAGATGACAAAGTGTTGAATATGGTTGCAAATAATACTGTTTGAAACCATTTTATCTATAAAAGAAGAATTGGAACGAGAGAATTAAGCAAAAAAGATAGGTCAAAAAAGTTACTGATCAACAATTATGCACACAAACACACCCCCACGGCCAAAAACTTCTGCGTGATTATGAAATCTGAGAATCCTGGCTCATAATTTATGTAAATGTGTTGCTGTGAAATTTGTTTTTACTTATCTCCATAAATACATTGTTGACACAAGGATAATATTCTTAGTTTACTGACTAAAGTTAAAGAACATTTTAGAAGTTCAATTTCCTTTAAAAAAATAAACATCAAGAAGCTGTAAATCTCTTACTGTCCTTGGGTAGTTCTTAAATTTCACCTTAGCTATTTTCAAACAGAAAACTGTAAGAGACTGCAGACAGTTGCAACCTAAGAGTGATGGGTTGTCAATTTTCCCCCAAATTCTTCTTTTCAGATCCTGTTCTTTACACATTATTAACCTGTATTTATATTTAACTCCAGCTATTAGTCCCTCTCCTGGCCACAAAGCCATTTGCAAAGAAGAGGAGAGGGAGACAAAGGTTGCTCTTTTTAGGCATTCCTGCCACGTGTGGTGAGGGTACAGACAATTAAATACTACCATTTAGGTGCTTTGAAAATGATAAGAGACTGTTTGGGGTGGATAACTTAGGGCTGGTTTATGCAAGTTTTCCCCTGGAGAAGATAAAACAATAGAGAGAGATTTTTTGAAGTACTTAATTAAAAGCTTTCAGAAATGAGTGTAGGAAAATTACACACCCATAAAAACTCTCCAGTTCCAGGCGAGAGGAAATTTTCTCTGCAGCACTGTCACTGCTCATTTACTGCATCATTCTGACAATACAGTGTCTCATATTTCCACAAGGCTTTTACATAATCTCTACACAGGGACAGAAAGGGTGAGAACTCTGGAGAACTCTGGATCTCCCACGCTGTCATCTACTTTCATGCTTCCATTAACAAGGGAGGCTGAAGGGTAGTGTCTTAAGATGGCTTTGTCCTAAGTCTGGGATGTTAACAACTTACACAGCAAGAGGAAAGCTGTGAAAACTGCCAACTGTCTTCTTACTCTTCCAAAGGACGAGTGTAACTCAGTCATAATGAAGGTTCTTAAATGTTCCTCCCCAAAACCTTTTCCTATCAGGAAAGCCTGGAATCTGTAGGTAAGAAAGATAATCACATTTAATTCAAGCAGAAAAAGTTCAAATACTAATATTAATTTTTTCCCTTTTTTCTGTTTCTGTCTGTCAGCCTTCTGTTCATTACAGAACCAGCTTTCTGCGGTTTTGCTCAGAAAACCATAGAAAATTAATAAAAAGAAATTCTACCAAAATGGAAAATATTTGCCAACAAACTGGTGACAGTGTTACCTAAATAAGGCAGGATGAAGATGAGTCTCCTAAAATCACCTACTTAACTTTTATACGAACTACCTGCATTTTGACAAATGCTGGACATACACTTTGGAGTCTTAAAGGATTTTCTTCTATTATAATATAATCATGTCCTTGGATTCTTCTTGTATCTTAAATCCTTGTTTTCCTTTGTGATTTTCTCCTTTTGTATTTAATAGAACAGAAAAAAATAAGTTGCTTGTGCCTAAAAGAGATTCTTTCAATTTTTTAAAACCAGCTTTGAAATTAAGCCATCTTTTTCCAAATTTAAAACCCCATTTTATTAAGAAAACAGATACTAACCTGATTACCGTCTTTTAAAAAGTATCTCATCTCTATGACCTGTGAGAAACAAAGATTTTAAGGGCTAGCACACTTTCACTTGGAAAAAGTAGCAGACAACAATGGCTACGAGTGGGTCTATAGGAATATATTCAAAATAACAATCTTTAATAGCTATAAATATTTAGTAGTGGGTTAAAATCTGGTGTGAAGAGATCAGGATTGTGGGAATATTTCCATAAAGGCCCACTTCACTCCAAAAAAGCATGAATGAGAGATTAAAAAAATAAACAAATAAAAACAACTAAATAACAGGATAATAAGATTGCATGCAATTTATATAGAATGGCAGGAAATCTGTCTCTAAGCTTCCCAGCAGTCAGCCCCAAAACATTCTACACAGAATTCATAATATAAGCAAAGCACTTGACTCTTCCAATAGCACAGCTGTTCCTTTAAGAGGAGTCTGTGATGTAGTGAGCTGCGATGTCCCTACAGTAAACAGTGACAAATTCTGTATTTCCTTACTGTAGACAAATGATACAAAATCAGAAACAGTCAGATAGCTTCCTTTGTCTTTCAGCTACCCCTTTAATTCAGTAGTTTTACAACTGTCGAATCTGAGCAATAGGAAAAATAAGTTAAAACAATAGATGCATCTTCACAAATCCATCACGTCTACTGGGAAAAAATGCTAAAAATATACATTCCAATGTAATGAGTTTAAGAGCACCATGTTTTCAGATGATGAAAAACATTTAATAAAAGTGTATTTTATTCTGACATTTGAGAAACACTGCAATGGTTGCAGGGCCAGTATTATTTTTGTTACACAGAGCTGTTGTGATAAGAAAAGTTAATCAGTTAAGAATACAGATTAGCTGGAGAGAAAGTTGAAGATATTCAAATCCTAATGATGAAGCTAAGAAATCCTCTGAATGAGAGCAAGGCATGTTTTTCCAGGCCTGTACTAGGTTGCTCTCACTGGCACGAGAGCCAAAATATTCCACATCCTTTCTGTCTTGGGGACTACAGTTCAGTTAGTTCAAGCCACAAGAGATTCAGGGCAAACTGGCCTCAGTGGCAGAAAAGCTGCTTCTTGATTGGTATGCCATCTCAAAACACTTGACCCCACAAAAACGGCAAGAGCAAAATCTTATGCTAGAGTGGAACTACTCCTAGCCAAGGGTGGCTGGAGTAGGAATTATACTCTTTGCACTAACTTCTGAAAGATTTGTTAAACAGGAAACTGGGCAAAATTAACTGGCCAGGCACCTAGATTTCAGGCTACCACCTCAGCCTGGAGGTCTGGCCCGCCTCCTAGTCCCCAAATACTTTGTTGAGATTTAGGTAACAGAGAAGTTATCTTTTTGCTTTTGCTGGTAATCTTTACCACCAACTTGGAGGGTCTTTATCTTCCTAAATCTTGCTGCTTATGACCAACCAAATTATTCCTCATTAAAAAAAAAATAAAGCTCTGCCTGACGATGTGGGTTAGGCTCGTCCTTGTTATTCTAGCGTGTACCCGACTATATCTTTTTAAATTTTAAAATCAATAACTAAAAAATTAAACAATATACTGTGGAACCTTTCCACATCCAGCACAGCTATGTAGGGTGCTGCTCTTAGAAGATAGAATTTTATAAGGGGTCAGGGCTGAAGATTTAAACCAAATGGAAGTTACTACATTTTATATTTGAAAACAATGTGGAGAAAAATCTGGTTCTTTGCAGTGCTTCCTAGTATTTTTCATGTTACAGTGTCCCATTAAGGACAGCAACAATGGCACAGTTAGAAAAAGCTAACATGCATACAGGATGGGGAGGTAGATGACCCTGGCTCTCCATGTGCAGGGACTCCTGCTGCTCTGAGAACTGCAGGAATCATATCTGGGTATAGCTGTACCCTACTTGTCAGTTAAAAAGTTCCGCAGTAAGCAAAAATTTCCTACTGGGCTAATATTAAACAGGGAGGAACTGGGGTTTATTTTCTATATTGATATATTGAACAAAAGGGCCAAATATTAGATCTATAAAGAGTTAAAAGAAAAATGATCCACAAGCAATAGCTATAAGTAGGGAAATGTTTTTCTTAGCTCATACTTAAAAAGAAAAATATAGAAATTAACGTTCTTCAGTAACACATACAGAGAAACATCTGATTGTACTTTATTATGGTATGGAAAATCAACACTGGGCAAATAACTTAAACTTGGCCAATATTCTGTGCAATGCATTTGTACGGTCTTGTGCAAGAAAAGCCAAAGGGGCCCCAAGTTGCAGTGTGCTGAGTCACTCTACATTTTCATTCCAGTTCAGTGACAGTAAGATGATGTTAACAGAGTCAATAAAAGGAATGCAGAAGTTTCCAAGAGGGCAACACTGGAGAATCCGGAAGATGAAATAACCTTACACAAAAATAGTGTTGTTTATGTGGAGAATATTAATAGCTGACAGAACAAAAGGAACTAAGGCTTTAAAAATAGCCTTTCCAGTTCAGTGCCTTTTGGAGGTTGGAAGGTGTGAATAGGTACTCAAAGAGCTAGAAAATGGGTAAATATAAACTGTCTTAAGGACAGCAATTAGGTATCCTTTAAAAACTCTGACTTAAATCCAATACCTTTCACCCTATGCTTAACAGGCTGGGGATGAAATAAATACATCCGCATGCCCTGAGCAATTATCTCAACAGATAAAAGTGATCAAAACAGTTATTCAGGCTGTGAGGTTCTGGATGAAGAAATAAAAGGACACAGCATTCTACAAAGAGTTTAAACCTTCATAATATATAAATCAAGTTTTAAAATAACTTAATTGAAGTCATTACCTTATCAAAAAACCTACTGAGCTTGACAGCATTGGAAGAACCTGCAGCTAAGGACCGTGGATTTGTGCAATCCTAGAAAATATAAGATCCACAAATAAAAGTTAGGGCCAAAGCTCTTAGTTATAACTGGTCCTCTTGCACCTCTCTAAACAACTTAGTACTCTTATAAGCTATTCAAATAATTTTCAAAAATTATGATGCACAAAACCAACAGAAAAGTACCAGAGAAAGAAGATAAGACCACTTATTCTTTGTCGTCTAAGCAATTTTAAAGTATACTGAGTCAGTGTACTCCTTATGACAATTCATAAAAGACAGAAGTCCTAGTAGTTTACTTACCACAAAATAAAAATCCTAATCAGGCAACCTACTTACCTTTACCCCCCCAAACTGGAAACAAAGCCATTGCAAACTGCAAACACTTCACTTTTAGCATTACTCACAATGCTCAAATAATCAGATACTACACAGTTCTTATAACAGTAAGCAGCAAAGAGCAGCAAAGAACAAAGAGCAGCCAAACATTTCTTTTTTTGTAAGACGCAAAGATCTTGTTTTTCATAATAATAAGCAACAGGTATAATACTATGATTTAATAGAATAATACTATTTAAAATAGAAAAAGGATGGGGCCAGGAAGAGATAAAATAGTCTGGAACATTAAAACATCAAACTGGTAAAAACCCTAACAGGGTGACACTCCGCCTGGACTCCGGTGCTGCAGGGCTCTGCTTGCCATCGCTCACTTCCGCCTCGAGAGACAGTGTGTGCACACTGGCATTTATCTCAAGTACTGCCTTAGAGCAGACGTTAAGGATGTCATGAAGCGCCTTTCCAAGAATATTTATCCTTGATGTATAGACCCTCTGTGTCCCTTCAGAAATTGTTGTACTTACTCTGTTTTGTCGTCTCTAAGCCTACATGATTCCTTTCCAATGAACTTAGTCATAACTCTCTATTTTACCCATATTCAAAATTTCAAGGATCATATAGTAAGTTTTGGCCAGAAACTAAGACATTCTCCACGCCCCCACACACACAGAGTGAGTGGCCACACAAAGGAACTGTGCCAAATTTTTCAAAGGTAACTAAGTACTAGCAAAATCAGTAGTCTTTGAAACCAGCAAGCTTTGTATTTGAACATCTGTACCAACATTTCTAGACTATGTAACACTGCTTATGTTACTAAACTGGGATTACTCACTTATAAAACAGGGATAATATACATCACATAGGGTTTTTATGAAGATTAAATGAAATACTGCATATCTGGGACTTAGCAGGTACTGGAATATTAGTTCCCTTCTCCACTCTAAGAAAATCCTGTCACAAAATTATCTAACACCATAAAGATAATTCTATACATAAGCTAAGTACAAGGAAACACCACTATGTATACTGCTGTTTTTGAAATAAAGGTGTGAAACACCTTTGTATAGCAGTTGGGGCATATAAGCAACAAACCTTACTGCATTAGATCTGTTTTACAAAATGGATATTAACTACTTAGAATGTCAGACATGATTCTAAGTAGATAAATTGCTAAATACAAAAACTAAATCAATAGGAATCTCCCCTCTAAAAAAAAAACCACTTAATGCTACAGCTTTACAATTTCAAGCCAAATGATGGACCTAAAGCCCTTTTTTCTATGAAAATTTTAGAGCTGAAAGAACCATCTGCCATTGATCACAAAGGCTGAAAGCTAGTGTCTCTGACAGCCTCTCTGAGCTCAAGAAAGAACAATTAACTAGGGAAAATGCTTCAGTTATCATCACTCTGAGTAAACACATGACACACAAAACTTTTACCAATTATAGTTAAGTCTAATAACATTTTTAAAAAGTAATCTTCCACCTACTAATAATTAGAACAATTTTTCATTTACTTAGGCAGAATAATTTTGATTCTGCTTTTTAAAATTTTGGTTCTTTCTTTTTGAGACAGAGTCTTGCAATGTAGTCAAGGTTGGCCGTAAGCTCATTATGTAGCCCAAACTGGCCTCCAACTCAAAGCAATCCTCCTACCTCTGTCTCCCAAGTGCTGAGATTACAAGCATGCATCACCATGCCTGTTGACATAGGGTACTGCTAAATTGTACAAGCTGGCCTGGAAGGTGCAATCTCCTGCCTCAGTTTCAACTTCCTGAGCAGCTGGGATTGCAGCACATGCCTCCACACCCACAGTTCATTAGTTTTTAATTTGAGGCTTCATATTTATTTGCTGAGTCTTTTTGACTTTTGTCTCTTTGAAATTTCCCTGCCTCCAATTTCCAATTTTCCTCATTTATTTCTTCCCTGTATTCTCATGAGCCTCTCCTATCATTTCTGCTGTGTTCTTAAAATTGTATACTGATAAAAGTCAAAGCATGCTGTATTTAAACTCTTTGGGAATAGGCGTGTGAAGTTCTACTACTTATGTACCTTTACATCTTGGTAACAAATAAAAGTTGGTTGTCACAGAAACTCACAGGCCCTAGAAACACATGCATTCAGAAATACATTAAAAGTTGGGACAAATTAAGGGTATGCAGTGGTAAACTTTTCTTTGGAAATAATGCTCAAAGTTAACCCCAGAATGTCTTCAACACAGGTATTACATATTTATATATAGCAATGATTCATGGAAATATTATGGTCCAATGCAGACTCCCTGGATATTTACAATGAATGGTCCACAGTAGCTGTACAGAAAAATAAGGCACCTTCTGCTACAAAGCAGAATGTAAAAACTAATCAAATGGAAGTTAAGAACAGACTCAGTCATGTGGATACTGGTGGAGTTGAACCAAGCAGCATTTACAAAGGTTGATTCACAGAACAAGAACACCAAACCACCCGAGTTATTTGTTAAATTATAGAGCTTGGGCTAGGGGTGTAGCTTAGAGGTAAAGTGTGTGTTTAGCACATGAAAGGCCCTGTTTTTGATTGGCAGAATCACTTAAAAACAAAACAAAATTATAGACCTTATGTCAGACTTTGTGTATAAAAAGCTCCAGCTGTGGGGGGAAGTTATTAAAAGTTTTTCACAAGTACAGTCAGTAACATGCAGTCAGCCTTGAGTAACTGTTAATCTAGATTAGTGGTGGTGAACCTATGGCACACATGCTGCGGTGGGCTGTTTATATCACTGAAAGCTCGAGAAGGATAGCCATCACTGGTCTAGATGATTCCAAGAGTTCTTTCAGCTCCCAGGATTTTAATGTTAGTTGAAAGGTTAGTTACTGGGAAATAGAGTGCTTTATCTGACCTGTGTAATTTGGGGCTTGTTATTTCTCTATGCTTCTTGTCTTCATCTTTACAATGAAGATAGTACAAGTACCTACCTTACAGGGTTGATGTGAAGATAATGCATGTGGGATAATATACATGAAGCACTGGAACTGTGTTTGAAGCTGAAGTCCTCAATCAATATTGGACATCAGTATTATTGAATATTCCCCACTGCACATCGGGATCACAGTGCACTGAGTATGTTACAGAAATCCACTTGTGAATAGTGATGTGTAACCATGGCTGAAGTTGCTGATTGAGATCCTTCGCTGGGTAACGTTAGCTGGCTTATATGAGAACTACTTCTTAATCTTCTTAGCTCTGAGTTCTAATTAGACTAGTTATCTCAGGAAGGAACTCAATCCTGTCTATATCCCTAAATGTATATAAATTAGTTTTAATGATTCCTACTTTACAGTGTGCAATTTTTTCATGTGTCTGGTTGCTCTTAAGGTTAATTCTGTTACTTAAGTAGTTAAAAGATCCTTTTCTAAAGTAAAAAATAATCAAATGTAGTGTCTTAATCAATTTAAGTAGTTTGACTTTGTTGTTTAAAACTCTTTTCAAGATGTTTGAAATATGCCAATATCTCAATATGCCATATGCCATATGCCAATATGGCAGCATACAAGGCCAAAGTGAATGTGTCTGATAGTCTACATACACTGACTGCAATCTTGACCACATCGAGGACTAGAATCCCAAAATCTTGACTTTGAATATAAAGCTTCATTCAATATAAATCTTTGGTTTTGTTTTTACCTGATAATAATCAAACACATATTAGTAAACATACACACCAAATTAATCTCTTCTGCATTGAAATCCTCAGCCAGGAAAGCAGTTCTAGTTAAAACTTCATGGCGCTTGGTTTCATGAATCTGGTCCAGTTTAGTCCCTATTACCAACAGTGGGATTTGGTTATCAGCAAATTTTTCCTGATCATAATCCCTGCAGTAAATAATAACAAAAAGGTGAATACAGTTTACCTTTCCAGTGAGATGTATAATACTGAAATGCAAGTAGCTTACACTGTTTTACTGATGATTGACTCCTGTTCACTTATCACATACAAATCTATTTTTCTCTTAATTTCTTCCACCTACTTGTTCATTTACCAACCCACTATAACATCTGTTGAGTTCTAACTATGCACCTATTTAAAACTTGTTCTCATGTGTCTTCCTAACAGACCACTTGACAACTGAGTGCCCAACAAGTATACCGCAGTCACGTGTCCTGGCTTTCCCCACAGGGAAAAGTTAAAATCTGTCTTGTAAGGATAACAGCTCAGAATTTTTTCAGTGTAGAAACAGTGAGCAGATTAAAACCTCAGTGTAGATAAAACCTGGGAGCCACGTGTGGCACTCAGGCCTCCTGTCAGAGAGGAATGGCGAGTTTCTGGATGCCTCTGGGGCTGCGTAAGTTCTATATCATACACATTTCTGTCTAGAAGTTCAAAAAACAGATCATTTCAGGAAAAAAAGAGACAGGGAGCTAGAATAAATGGAATATGGGAGTATTACAACTTAAAGAAAGATGAAACAGATGGAAATGAATAGCTGAAATATAAAGTGAATAGTAAAATCAAAGGACTCAGTACCAAACAATTGTTTGTCCAGATATGACAATCATGGGAGACAGAGGAAAGACAGAATGATTTAGGGTTAATTCTTTGGGTTACTGGCTATGACATCTTTTTTTTTTTTTCTGTATTTACCCAAAGGTCAGAGCAGTGATATAAATATTAATTACTCAGACAAATATAAATTCCATTGTTATTGAGTTTATTTAAATTCCATTCAAATATTGGGAACAGAACAGATTTAGATTTGTAACATGTTATGAACTCACTTTACAACAGTCAGCAAAATCTGCTTTTGAACAAGTTATGACAATAAATCAATAACGCATAATATAATAATACAACCCCGTTGAGCATAGTTTTTCTTTTCTTTCACATTCCTTTCTTTTTCAGTAATCAAAATTGGGGCAAAGATGATGGTAGACAATGTTACTAGATCTTTATGCCCTTCACAATAATTTTAGCACTTTAGCGACTATTCAGTCTTAAAACACAATTATTGTTAATTATGTACCCTCCTGACTCATACAAATATCATTATGTTTACTGCATCAAAGCCAATAATAGCTCATGATCAAGACTTTCAATATTTCTTATCAACATCAACATTGTTAGGAGATATAGTCCAAAACTGAAATTTGATTTAATTAGGGAATGAAGTTTTCAGATTATTCTCCTTTAAAACTGTTTCTTTCTCTTATATTGACCAATTCAGCCCCATGGAAATTTTTGTGTATTATCTATCAAACAGCCTTTTTGGTACAAACATAAGCCTTGTGTACTCTCTTGCACGCTAACACACATAAAGCATACACACCGTCTGTCCTCTGTTTAGCTTTCCTTCTCACTTCCTTCTGTAAAATCTTGAAATTTGATCTTGAAATCTCTTTTTAAGCCACTAAGTAAAAAACTGATAGAGAACTTTACCCTAGATGGATAAGGCTGATAACTTCTTAAAATCATAATACAACAGACAACTAAGTGTCATGTTATACGAACAGTGTCATTTTGGAAAAACAAAAGCAAAAATACCCTGCAATTTTGAGACCATTATATTTAACTACCATTGAGAGAAAAATGTGGGATTCAGGGAACAAGTTTAAAAGACACTACAGGAATATATAATCAGCAAACTGCAGAGCTCAGGGAAGTATACGGCACAAAAAGAGCCATCTTCTTCTGCACATAATGCTAAGCAGTCTTTAAAAAAAAAGAGGGAGATTAAAATAAACTAAAATCAAATATAATGAGCAGAACCTTTTTAGATCCTATTTTGAACATATCAAATACATCCCAAGAAGTAATTGGGGAAGTTAATCCATTTATGTCAAACATTGAAATTTTTTAAACTTTTGCATGAAATTCATGTGTGTTACCTAGAAAAATTTACAGAATGAGAATGTGAAGAGAACACATTTCTTTATGTCCATCGTTAGGGGTGTTTCAAAAATGGGATCATTATGCACTGAAGGGATAAAATAACATCTGATTATTAGAGAATTATTGTTAAATTTTCACGAGTGATAATCATGTTATGTTAAAAAAGTCCTTGTTCTTTATAGTTACACATTAAAGCATACATGAGTGAAATGATATGATGTCTAACATTTGTTTCAAAATAATCCACTTGGGGTTGAGAGAAAAGTGGGGAGTGTGTGGAGAGCTGGTTGAAACAAGACTGGCCGTGTGGCCATGTGCCACTAATTGCTGAAGCTGGGTGACCAGTACACGGGGGTTCATTTTCTATTCTTCATACTTACATATGTTCGAACATATAACACATAAAAAACACACAACATAGGGGCCAGGGATTTAGCTCAGTGGCACAGCACCTGCCTGCCAAGCATGAGGTCCTGAGTTTGATTCCCAGTACCCAAAAGAAACCAAAAGCTAAAAAACATATAACATAAAATTCAGTTAAGTTTTTAAAAATGGTTCAAAATTTAGCTGATATAAAAGATAAGCAGTCTTGTTCTTAACCTAGTGCCCATCCACTTATTTGTCCTGACCCCAGTAGGAAAACCACTTTTATTACCACTGCTTTTCATTTATCCTTTTACTGGTTTTTACACAAATAAGTACATATTCTTATTTTTTCCCATTTCTCATATAATAAGAGCTATATATTTTCTGCATCTTTATTTTAAAATTTCTTAATCAGTACCTATTTGTTATACAAAATAGTGGTTTTCATTTTGGCCAAGTTACCTGTGTACAACATACTTGCGTCACTCCTCTACGACCCAGTCCCTGGGGCTCCACTCCCTTCCTCTCCTCCAATAGTCTGTTCTGTCACCTGTTTATCTGTCTATTAGATTCAACAGAGGAGACAAAGCATGACACCTGTCTACCTTAGTCTGACTTATTTCTGACCATTTTCCTGCAAATGATGTAATTTCTTTTTTATGCTGAATAATAGTCTACTGTGCACTTTGAATATTTAAATCTAACAATATATCCTCGGTCAATCTCTGTATTTGAGAACACATAGAGAGCTTCCAAGCAAATGAACAGCACTCCAGTACGCAGACATGCCCTTATTTAAAGAACCTTCTGTTGGTGGACTCTTGCCTTGTTTCCAAATCTTTTGCTGTTATAATACACCAATGTAGCACCAGTGTATTGTGTTGTCTTAAATATTTGCAGGTTCTCTATAGGAGTAAAATGAAGCTATAGGGTCAAAATGCGAATGTATCTATAATTTTTATTGCCACCTTGAATTTCCTGACACCAGTGCAAATTTCTTCCTGGTATGAATATACTGCCTCCTACTCTTAAATTTAAAAATAAATTTCCTGAGTAACTTTATTAAAACAATCAATGAAACCAAAATATTCTTGTAAGAGATCAATAAATTGATAAACCACTATAACTCAGACAAAGAATAAAAGGAAACAACCAAAGTCAATAATGAAAAAGGGTGTAATACTATAGATATCAAAAAGATAACAAGTAAATGCTGTACACAACTCTAGTCGTATCAATTTAACAACTCAGGTGAATTCCCCAAAGAACAAAACTTACCAAAACTCAGATAAAATGGACAGTCCTATAATTATTAATGAAATTGAATTTAAAGTTAAAAACCTTCAAGTAAGAAATATGCAGGTCCAAATGGCCTCATTAGTAAATTATACCAAACATACAAAGAACATCAAATATACATAATCTCTTCCAGAAAACAGAAGAATAATAGATTCTGCCAAGTTATTCTATGAATTCAATATTGTCTTCAAACTAAAATAAGTACAAGACATTATAAGAACCAAAAACTACAACCAATATTCTGCAAGAACCAGGAAAAAATTCTCAAGGAAATATGGGTAAATTAAACCTAGCAAGAAATGACTGCAGAATGGAAAAATAGTTCAATATTTGAAAGTCAGTCAATGTGGGGGCCACTCCAATACCTTTTCAGAGTGTGAGCTTGCTTAAATCAGTCCTTTCCTATTTTTCTTGCTCTTCTCAGTTCTTGGCTGGCCTGGTCTTTGTCAGCTCTTTAAGCTAGAATCCTTTATCATTTTTTCTTACTTTTTATATTTTAGCTTTTTTTATGAAAGAAAATTTCAAAACAAAATAATAGGAGAATAATAATAGCTAATACATTGGCATATTGCTATCCTCAATGCAGTTACTCGGAGTGTAAGACATGGGCATACTTTTCCTGTAAATATGTGCTTTAGTTTTAAGAGCAAGGACCATGCTAGCCAGTGACAAATTTTGGTGTCCGTTGTGAGGCTATTCCAACCTGCTGCAAGATTTGCCTGGATCGATAATTAACTGAGTGGGCAGACTCTGGACATCGTGGGCTAGAAAGCAGAGCTCCACATGAAGAAACACAAGAGAAAACCTGTACGATCTGGAATTAGGCAAAGAATTCTGAGACATGATATCAAAAGCATAATCAAGAAAAGAAAAATAGACATCATCAAAATAAAAATCATTGCTTTGTGGAAGATACTGTCAAAAGACAATGAAGAGACAAAGAGAAAATATTTGCAAATGAAACATTTTACAAAGTGTTATTTCATAAAGTACTAAAGTTTCATTGCTATAAGATTTCAAAACAGCTATAAAGTAATTCTGGGCTTACCCATTCATCACCAAGACTCCGGTTGGTACTGAATCCCTATTGAGAACTTCCAGTGACCAACGATACAAGTTTTGAGATGACTTCTTGTTTGTTAAGTCATGGACTAAGATTATACCTAAAATAATCAGAGAACATACAGTCAGTACTGTAGCAACTCCTCTTCATTTCACAAGTGGCAAAGTGAAGCTCTGTACAAGTACTAGGTGGCTTAATGAATCTAGTATTACGACTATCAAGCTCAATGATTTTAGGTTCCTTCTACAAATAATTAACTATGGACTTAACTATAAAACTTCGTCAGTTATATAACTTTAAACAACTTTAAATACTTTAAATACTTAAATATCTAGATGTCGTTTCTTACTCTTTATTCAATACTGTTTGAGTGTCTACTTCATGCTTGGTCCTACTTAAACATTTTATTAATCAAGAGCAACAAAACTACTTCAATATAATAATTTATACTCACTTAAAAGCTGTTTCTACACCCTATACAGCATGCCACACACTTAAGTGCAAATATTACTTAAACTCACTGAAAATGATACTAATAACGCAGCCAGGAAGAGGCAATGGTGGTTGGGAACTGCTGTCAAATCCAGTGTGAGGACGAGAGGTTGCAACAGCCACTTAAGCGGAGTCCCCCACCCTGCAGCAACCTTCCTAATCAGCACCTGGAGGCAAGGTGGAGCCAGAGCAGCCAGTACACATCCCACCATACCCAGCTCTATGCCTGCCTCGAGGCTGTGGCCTCCTGCCTCTCCACTGTATGGGCGGCTGCCAGTGGGGAGCGGTGGGGTGCATCGGCAGCGACATCGGAGCCACAGCAACTCCCAGGGATCCAGCCAAGGAACAAACGGGAACTGGAGCACAACAGCAAGAGAGAGCTGCAGATGGAGGTGGCTCACATGACACCACGCCCTTCTCACTCCAACATCAAGCAGGCATGAACTGAGTTACTGGGCTTCAGCTCCCACCCTGAACGCCCTCTGTGAGCACCTTGAGCCTCGGCGGCCTGCACAATCACCACCTGTTCCTGACAGCAATGGGATGAGTCCACAGGCTTCAGGACTCACCCCAAACTACTAATACGAGCAACAAGAGTGTCTCCATACTGCTTGCATACATGAACCTTGTATGAACCCATGGCGACTGGGCAGGCAGTAGAGAGAGAACCTCCTGGAGGAATGCCACTCAGACGTAGCAATATAGCAGCATGTGAAGGACAGAAAGGAAAGAGGTGGATATCCTGAACTCGAGAAGGATCTGAAATGGGAACTGAAACCCTCGGAAAGTCTAAGCAAAACCTCCTCTGGAGGAAGGGATCACAGATCTGCCATGGTGCAGTCAGAGGGAGATGAGATGGAGGGAAGAGGTCACCGCTCCAAGCACACCCTTGGCCCACGCCCTTGTTTCGGCATTCCCAGCTTCAGTTTCAGAGACCCATTGCCCAGCTGCAAGGGGTGGGGAACGGTAATGCTGGAGATCAGGAGGAGGTGGGAGGAGAAGAAAGAGCCTCTGGCATCAGGGCAACGGGACAGAGCCAAAAGGGTCAGAGGGCGCCCCGATGGGGGCACGTGCCCCGCGGCTGCTCCGCAGTGGGCCCCGCGGCTGCTCTGCTGTGGGGTCCCGCGGCTGTGCCGCTGTGGGCCCCGCTGAGGGCACCTCACGGACTGGACCCGCCCCCACCCATAGCACAGCGACGGGGTGGAGCCGGGA
>PVLD010018833.1:20420-38098 GCA_004027595.1 Dinomys branickii
CGGAGATGAGGGAGGAGAAAAATTGAATGATCAAATGGGCCATCATCTGTGTAACTGAGTAACAAAGGTGAAGGTAACATTATGTAGGACAGCATCCAGAGCTAATTCCCTTCTATGTTCTCTATAATTCTGTATTTCCTCAATTGTTTTTGTATTAACAGAAGTGAAGATAACTTTATATTATACAGCATCCAGTGCACATTCCCTACTATCTTCTCTATAATTTGGTATTTCCTTTAATGTTTTTGTGTTAACTAATGTGAAGATAACTATGTAATACAACATCCAGTGCTAATTCCCTACTATATTCTGTATAACTTTGTATTTTCTGTATTGTTTATGGCTTTTCTGGTTCATACGTCTCCATTCTTTTGTCTTTAAAATAAAATTTTAAAAAAATTTATTAAAATGACACTGATGTAGCTATAGCTTAGTAATAAGAGTACTTGCCTAGTGTAAGACCCTGGGTTCTAGCTCCATCACCAAAAAGCCCCAAATAATCAAAAAACAAAAAAAAAATTAAAATGTCATCGACTTAATTTGTACAAATGCTATTCTTTAGCAGAGAGAAAACATTGTCTTATAGATCACTTTGGCCTGATAAACCCAGTTCAGTGTACTATTCTTTGAATTAATGCCTAACTATATAACCTTCCTACTTACAAAGACATTTAGATAATAGAGCAAAAGAAACATGGCATTATAAGAAAGGAGGAAATATGAATAGTAGACAATAAAAATTTTTGAGAGATTGAGAAAAATAACAAAATGTAATGAGGTTCAGAATGTAAACAATCAATATGCTAGAAAAAGCAGATAAATCATTACAATAAAAGACATAAAAGAATAAAGGCTTTCACGCCTACAGTTTAGAATACTAGCTTGTGGTCAAGAGACTATAGGTTTTAAATTCCCAACCCTTTCCTGTATTGACCTTATTCTATTGTGAAAAGAGGACATGAAATTATGACTCCTCAATCTTAAAATGTGAAATATGACCATTTGAAAAAGAAGGGCAGAAAAGGTAGAATTACTTGACATCTCTAGTTTTTATAGCCATCTGTATAACTGAAATGCTTGTGCAAGTTGTACTGTAGTTGCCTTGTTCCAAGGAGCTCAGATAAACCTGGTGTCTGGAAAAATGAACTGGAATCTGCCCCCACATACAACTGCACTAATTCTTCTTTCCTCAATAAGGGGTCTCACAGGCATCAAGAGCATAGATTGAAAAAAAGAAGCAGAAAGACCTACCATTAAAGGAAATACATAATATTTTGTAAGTGCTTATGTGCTAGATGCTGTGCTTTACATCAATTATCTAATTTATCTATTTATTTATTTTTGTACCAGGAATGAAACTCAAGATCTTACACTTGCCAGGTAGGCACTTGTGCCACTGAGCTATATCCTTTGCCCTGAATTATCTAATTTAGTTTTAAGAATAGTCTTATAAGGTTAACAATTACTATCTTCTTTCTATACATGAGGAGAGATTGACTAATGTGCTCTAGGTCACATGGTAGGTAGGAGAGCTAGAATCTGCATTCAGGTATTCTGACAGATAGGAGGAAAGCAGAATAAAATATCATTTTAGGGCAAATATTTTCTCCTCTATTTCCTAGGAATAAATATTACAAAAATACAAGGAAGACTTTTGGTTGTGAACTACAAATGCTATTAGATAAACAAGAAAATGTTCATTCTTTTAAGGATCTCTAAGGCTTTTGAACTTTAAAGACATATAAGTGCCTTTTCCTAATTCTTCCTCTTTCAATTGGTCTCAGTGTTCTTGCCTTGTAGCATATGAGGTAGAGGAGAGAAAGGTGGGCCCAGGTGAAAGGAATCCCAGCGACAGCTGGTTAGAATACGGTATGGTCTAATTTTAAGGGAGAGAAGCAGAGGCATTTTATATAGTAAGTCCCTGACTTACAAATGACTTCCCTTCTGGGAGAATGTGCATAAGTCAGACTCAGTCGTAAGTCTGACAAAGTGAGTCTTATACTGTATTTCATTTTTGTTTCCATGGCATTCCTCTACACTTCCAACAGTCCTCTCAACATCAACACTGCTTTTCCATTTGCTCCCGGATGGGCATCCTGGGCTCTGATTGAGCACTGTGTTACTGTACACTGTTGCACTGTACAGCACACACACAGTAACACAACTAAGACCAAGTCCAACAGACATGTGAGCTACTTCTGGGGTCTGTTCCTGAGGTTTGTTCCCATCTGTGAGTGTTTGTAATGCGAGGTCCATTTGTATCTGTGAAAGACCACAACTTGAATGTTTTTAAGTTAGGGATTTACTATAGTTTCCTACACTACTAGCCTAGATCATGAGAGTGGGAAGTAGGATATTGAGAGGAAAAAAGTTATCTCTAAGAATAAGGACTACATTTGAATGGAGTGATCATTATGCTGTTTCTTAGGATAGTACATAAAGAACCTTGAGTGTTCCTACCAAAGAGAAGGCTCTAGAGCTAGGGTGAAAGAAGAAAGCAATAGGTTTGTCAATAAACAGCACAATTTTCTTTTTAGCTTTAAGAAATAGGAATATATTTTGGTCTTACTAGCAAAATCAAAATAGGATATGTTTATTTCCCATGGTTTAATGGAGGGTACAAATCACTAAGAAGAGTATGTATAGAAGAAATAAATAAATATGGGGGACAATGGACTTCTTCAGTACTTACAGATTTGCAACTCAGAGTTTCATAATTCTTAGAATTTAATTGGTCTTTATCTGTACTATTTACTTCTAATTTTTATCCTATCTCTGCTAAAAAAAATTTGGGTATACACAGTATACTGGTTGCATTGTATGTTTGAGACATGGTCTCAGTATGTATTCTGGGGTGGTCTTGAACTCACTATGTAGCCAAGGCTGACCTCAAACTTGCAGTGATCCTCCTGCTGGCCTCCTTCCTAAGTGTTGGCTCAGCTGGATATATATACTGTTATATATTTTCCTATGCCAAAGAAGATTGATAATCTCCTTTGACAAATCACTTGACTGATACACAAGTTTGCCACCTGATTTGAAGCCTAAAACAGGTTTCAAGTAGTTAACTCACACTATAATCTTACTTTTTCTTCATTTATATACACAGTAAAACCTTGATTCATGAGTGCCTCAGTTCTCAAACAATTCAGTTTGTGAGCAGAAGCATTTGGCAAAATTTTGCTTCTGTTAGCAAACTCTGCATCAGATGACAAACACGGCCACTACCATCTTCCCCATGTGAACACAAATGCGGCCATCTTCTCCAGACTCAAGGGCTGAATTAAGCTCCTGGACTGAAGTACCACTGTATTCCATTACTACGTGCCTTCATCGGGTGCTTTCTTGCATATTGATGTATATATTATCATTGTTTAACTGTGTTTTGTTTCATTTAGGAATGCTTTGTTCTGTCAACTTGATTATGACACTTTCAGATAGAATTTGGATTAAGCGAGACATGGGTCTGAATGAATACAACTCATCATATATTTTGTAGTATATATCTAAGAATGCTTTCTACTAATTTTTATAGTATCTACTACATTTTACAATACAGGAAAAATATTGAAAGAGAAATATAAGAAAGGCAGATACTGAATAAATGCAATGCTTATGTAATATTAAATGAGATCTAAGCATAACATGAATAAGGTCCTACTAATGACTACACATTTACCAGGAGGGAAGGAAATGCCAAATCTTTTGGAATATTAATCAAAGACAAGTAAAAAATTATATTTCATAATAAAAATTTTTTTAAATAATAAGAAACTACAAGCAAATCACAATGATGAGTGGCTTAGTCCTTTGACAAGGAACAAGCACTCATGAACTGCAATTATTGCCCTGTATTACATACCTCCACCTGGAAGTATGCCTCAAGTATTGAACATTTATTACTGGATAAAACTGCTCCATCTTTAAACACATTCTTAAGCAGCTCTTTACAATTACATTGGACTCTAAGGGGCAGATGCAAGAAATCTCTCTCTGAACATCTGTCTTAAGACTATGAGTGGAGAAACAATATTCCTAGTGTTTTGGAAGTTCCATGTTTTACCTCCAGGGTACTAAAAATATAATTCTGATTCCCAATACTTTATAATAATATTGTAGAGAATATAAATAATATAGATGTAGACAAATCAGATTTTTACTATTCTGAATTGTATAGCTAGAATCTCAAAACATAAATTGAAATGTGATATGCAGATTTAAGTTAATAGTATATTACATCATTAACAAATTAAGATGAGGCTGACATATCACAGCATATAATATCAGATGATCTGTACTTCTAGACCATTAAAATGTGGTTGAAATAAAAAATGGCTTACCATTTACAGAGTTATAAAACACTGTTCTTGTGCTTTTCACACTGCTGGCACTGCCCACAGAGCCTCCAACATCCCATAACTCTATGTAATAGGTCTTTTCTTCTGGTGTTCCTTCTTTGTAGTCATGAACCTAACAAACCAATGAATTAAAATGATTATTATAGCCACTAAAACTCATAAGGACCCTACATTCAGTTTAAAGCACTGGGCGTTCCATATTGACATCTCACACTATGGCCTCTGATCATCACCTCCTGTCCTTTCAAGCTTACTTTCTTTAATATTCCAACTCTAATAAGCATTAACCCTAGGAGACTTATAGTTAATGGATCCACCTACTTTCACCATTCTTCCCTCCACTTCCAAACCTTCATTCTTTCCTAAGCATACATACCATGAGTCATTCTTACCATCACTTCTTTGCCCCTCTCTCACATTGTTTTTATAAGAAAAAATTTCAGTCTTAGTTATAACCACCTTTCTCCCCCCTTCCATGTCTATGAACTAGCTATTGAATGTAGGTCCTAGGAAAATACACATTCAAGGTGACTGAATAAACTGTAAATTCAAATTTACCTTTGTGGCTGTCTTTCCATCAATTCTGTACAAAGTTTTAGCAGTTAGGGACCATTTTAGATAAGAGAAATTAATCTTGTACACTGCAATAAAAGGTATCACTATTTTGCTATATGGTACAGATAACTGATAACATGTCTTGATGACAATCAATAAAAAGTTACATTCCATGCTTTCTTTTTAATAAAATGGGGAAATACAAACATTTTAGCAAGATTTTTAAGCACAACAATTCAGACAAGTAATAACAGTGCTACAAAGCACAGGTGACCTGCTGTTATGGAATAGCTCAGCCACTCCCATAAACCTGTCCTTATTCTGTGTTCCTTCCTTCCCCATGCAGACCAGGGCTGAGTGCTTCTGTAACATCCTATACACCTCTGTCTTTTCACAGCCAAATTGTTTATTTATCTACTGATAGCTCTCCTATTAAACTGAGAGTAGGAAGCATGCATTATTCATCTCTGTAAGTCTGCAATGTAGCATAATATCTACAGTGTGTTAGATGAATAAGTAAGTGAATAAATTTAGAGTATGTTATTTTCCAACGCTTTTTAATATTCATTTTATTAGCTTAATGAATTGCAATTTTTTCTAAGAACAGTTTTGAGAACAAACTAAATCAGAACCAACAGGAATTCTGTTAAAAAAAATACAGATTCCTGAATACTATCCCTGAAACCTCTGGGATGAGGTTGAAAAGTCTATATGATTTTTTAAAAACGTTCACTACATCACTTTGATACACAATTAGCCTTGGAAAGTATACCAGTACATCACTATTTTTTATAAAATTATTTCAAAGGTCTAACATTGTCTCCCCTAAAAGGCCATACTTTCAAGAATTCTGACCATATAACGTAATTCCTAGGGGAACCCCCAACCCCAAATTAAACCCAGAGCCTTCATACCAAGCTACATTTCCAGTCCTGGTTTTTAGTTATTTTGAGACAGTGTTTCCTTATGTGGCTAAATTTATGAGTCTAGGCTGAACTTGTGATTGTTCTGCCTTAGCCACCCAGAGTCCTTGGACCACAGGCCTGTGCCACCATGCCAGGCTGGGAGCACGCCCTCTCCCGGTCATTACCAAGTCTGTTAGCCAGCACCCTTTGAGATGCACACACTCCCAAACCATACTGACTCACGCATCTGTACTCTCCATCATAAAACACCTTCCCTAACTAAATCTTTTCATTCTTCCTCTAGAAGTAGAAGAGAAGATATTCTCCTTTTCTAATTTGTTCAATTAATACTGGCTAAATTTATTTTTTAAATTAGTACAGTATATGCTTGCAGTACATAATGATTACATTCATCATGGGGAGTTGGTACATGTACATAACATATCTTAATTCTAAGTTTAATTTAATTCATATGGAATGAGTCCTAAGAGCTTAAAACCAGTAGCTTATAGCTTGCTGCTATGACATTATATCCTTCACACGGGTGAGTAATCTCCAAGGGAAAGCTTAACCCTATAAAAAGTATTGCTGTTGACACAGTAAATGGCACTCTAGTGCTATGCTAACAGCCCAGCATGATGGGGTGTGTGTGTGTGTGTGTGTGTGTGTGTGTGTGTGTGTGTAATACCAAGCTATAAGATGTACAATTTATATTTAAATCCAGTCATCAGTACTGATATATAGAGCCACTAAAGAACTTACAGCTGTTTAACAGGGCAGGATTTTCTCAACGGGAAATACTAGTATGGGCTGATTACCAAATGAGAAAGAGCAACACATTCTGTAATGCTGCTGCCACTTTGGGACCTTCTCATTTACTCACCTCTGGGCTTTTTATTGAAATCAAATGAAGACCACATACAAATGGTTTTGTTTCATTTGAACTTTTAAAAATATTAATTTTTAAAAAGCAGAAACAGATTTAGTAAGGAAAAGGATACATGAAGAAATCCTAGGCAAGACCCTGCCTCCAAAACCAAACCAAACCAAACCAAACCAAACCAAACCAAAAAGCAAAGCAGAGCAAAGCAACCCAAACCAACCAACACCTAGTGCTATACATATAGTATGTCTGATTTATTATCTATGTCTATAACACTGTTATTAGAGGAAAAAAAAGTAGAAAGTCTTAGAGAGAGGTGGGAGAGAAAAGGTAGAAAAGAGCAATAAGAAAAATATACCAGGGATGAAAGAATTAATTTGTTGCATTAACTGATACACTTCCAGTTTCTCATACGAAGTCTGGTACCCAGTGGATAAGCATCATCGGTACTGACGGAACAAATGAGCGAATGAATGGTATACAAGGTACTATTAACTGCCTCTTTCTCTCCAGTAACTTCTTTTTTGCCTTCGGTCATGATCATGTCTTCTATTTTTAAAAAATTTCCTTTCCAATTTATACCCATTTTTCCTTTATTTGATGTCTAAACTTCATGAAGGAGTGGTTTCAACTTTTTACTTCTCTTATGTCCAGGCACATTACTTGATTTCTGCCAATTTGTTTCTGCAATTCTACTTTTAAAGGTCAGCACTAGCTTCTAAGCCACCATATCCAAAGTCAATCTCTCCGTCATGAAATTCCTGCCTCTCATTTGCTCCAGTTCATCATCTTGGCCATCCTCCTCCCTCTGATTAGTCTTTCTCCAGCTTCTCTTTCACTTCATCTGTAACTCCAAGTTGCTCGATCTTTTCTTTCTAAATTTTCTTTTTTAAAACCTCATTTACTCCAGGGTATGGTGCTGTACTTCTATAATGCTAGCTACATGGGAGGCTGAGACAGGAGGATTATAAGTTCAAACACAGCATAATCCTGTCTCAGAAAAAAAAAAAAAAAAACAACTTGGGGGATGTGGCTGGGTTCAGTCTCTAGTACCACACATTATACATAAACAAAGCCTGGGGATATAGGTTAGTGGCACGGTGCTTGCCTAGCACATGTGATGCTCTGGGTTCAATCCTCAATCCCCAATCTGCCAAAACAAAATATCTCATTTATAGCCACATGTGGTGTGGGGGCATGAATCTGTAGTCCTCCTGCTTGGGAGGCTGAGGAATGATGACCCCTTGTGCCCAGGAGTCCCATGCCAGCCTGGGCAACACAGTGAGACCTTGTTTCCTAAAACCAAACTAAACACCCAAACCAAATAAACCAATGAAAGTCTCATTGGCTCAGCTGGTTTAGGATTATCTCTATACAGATTATTTCAACTCCAGAATTCTCTCTTCAGCTTCACTATCTCAGTTCTAAATGCTTTCCGGACAACTTCAATTAGAGAAGCTCACAGATATCTCCCTTTACCAAGTAAAAAACTAAACTCAGCATTTTTTCTCTATCACCCTTTGGGAATAGTTCATCCACCCAGTTGGCCAGGTCACTCACCCATTTAGTCACTGACAGTAGAACTTTATAAGCTTCACACTCATGCCACTTTCTCTTCAGAACCTATATAATATTTATTTTCTAGACCACTGCTACGCCATAAAACAGTGGTGGTGAACCTAGACACGTGTGCTGCAGTGGGCTGTGTGCAACATTAAAACCTCTAAAAGGTTTGCCATCACTACCAAAGAACTTTCTGCAATGTTGTAAATGTCCAGTATAGTAACTATTAGTAATGTGTGACTCCTGAGCAATTGAAATGTGGCTCATTCAACTGATAAACTACATTTTTATTTTTAGTGACTTTAAATCTAAATTGCCATATAAGCTAGCATGGCTATAATCCCAGCACTAAGAAGTCTAGTGCAGGAGGGTCACTGAAAATGTGAGGTCAGCCTGGGCTATAATAGTTGAGTTCAAAGCCAGTCTGGAATACATGATGAGAATCTACACTAGTGGTATCGAATCTATAGCAATGCGTGCCACAGCTGGCTATTTGTTATTACTGAAAGCTCTAAAAGGTTCGCCATCACTGTGCCTATGCCAACTCTATACAAGGAATGTACACATTCTATACAGTAAACATGTACAAAAAAGCCCAAACAATAAACAAAAAAGCAAGGGGATCAACAGATGAGTAGACAGAGGAAGGAAAGAAAGGAAAAGGGATGAAAACGTATTTATGTACATGCACTAATACCCCACAAAAATGTAACCATTATATACTACACTTACATATTAATAAAATAAAATTTCAAGATAACTGCCATACAAGACTAGTGGTAACTGTATTGAACATCAGAATATTTTTATTAGTTTTTAATTTTTATTTTAGGTTTTGTGTGTGTGTGTGTATGTGTGTGTGTGCTGGAAATCAAACTCAGGACCTCGTGGTTGCCAGGTAGGGTCTATAGTGCTAAGCTGTATCCCCAGCCCCTGGAATACTTATTTTTTAAGTACTGCTGTGGATTAAGAGGCAGTACTCTATAAAGTAGTGATCAAGAACAGAGGCTCTCAAACCAGCCCTTGGACAAGTCACATAATTCCCTCGTGCCTCAACTTCTTCATGTATCAAATAGGGACATTAGCAGTATTTACCTTGCAGGGTTGTTTTAGGAATTAATTTATATACATGGCTCCCTAGCCAAAGTAGGCACTATAAGATGTTAGCTATCATTATTGTTCCTCTAAGGATCATTAATAAACATAAACCTTGTGACATTTACTAGATCCATCTTATATTCATAGTGAGGATAAAGGGTACATTGTTATTTTATTCACAGAAGAATTCAATAAATATTGATTGTATGTAATGTGTAAATTAGAAAAATCTCATAAAAGTGAATTAGAAATGATGAATCAATTTCCTTATTCAAAATTTGTGAAAAGATTAAACTTTGAAAGTCTTGCTTTCATAATTAGGAGTGACCATACAGTTATAGTACCCCATTAGACATGAGATAACAAAATTAGAAGAAAAGAATGAGTAAACAACACCACCAAAGAAAACTTTTCTCTTTAGTTATGAATATCTCTGCACTGAATACTTAATCCAAAATGTTAACAGTTATTCAGTACCTAGATTAAACTCATTAGCTTTACCCAGTATTTGAAATTAAGCAATTACCTCATTACTTCTACTTTTAGTTGACTCTGAACAAATCTGAAATGAACTACATGAACCAAGAGGTTCTAATAGCTTTGAAAAGTGGGTATTCACGCATCTATACTAATACTGGCATTTCCTCTCCCGGGTCTCAGTAACAGAAACTGTAATTGCCATACAACAGTATGATAGAAGATAGCTTCCAGGTTGTTTAGGTAAAAGCCTTATAAGCTTTAATGACTTTTCTTCCATAGGGAAGAATCGTTAATTTTATAATAATAGTCAAAATGATTCACATGTCTATGACAACTTTAAGATTGTAGTTTAAAATGCCTTTGATTTACATTATCATTCAAGAAAAACATTCTTTTCAAAGACGGAAGACAGAGATTCATCAGCCCAAGATTCAATGAACAGAAATAAAAGCAAGGCCATTTTTAGTCCTAAATGCCCCATTCATCTACAATAATGCAGGACAGATCAGACTGACTTTAAAGGAATCAGTTATTACTACATTCACTCCAATAAAATCAGTCACAATATTATACAACGTTTGTTTTAAGACTATGATAGCTTTTACTCTTGCCCCCTCTCAGCCATTTTTATGCCCTCCTCAGAGTTTCTGAAACTATGTAAAAGTTCAAATGTCTGCAGTCCAGCATAAGGGACAATAACAAGGGAACTCTTAACTTCACCTTCTCCAAAAGCAGGGCTATGAAAGGGAAGTGCTGTTGTTACTTCTGAAACTTGGTCTGAGTCTGGAGAACTGTTATGGCCTGTATATAGATGTCTCCCCAAAGCCTCTGCATTCACAGGTGGGGCTCTTCAGAGATGGCTGGATCTAGGGTGTGGGATACTAGGATTAAGGGTGCATGGTACTGGACTAACCTACTGAGTTGAGCACAGGTCCAGGTATGGATAACGGGAAGGCCCGCCCTGGGTGTGGGCCGGTAGGTTTGTAGCGAGAGTAGAATAAAGGAGTAAGCAAGGACTGACGCTGCTGTTTTGTTGTGTCCTACCTACCTTGCCATGGGCCGTTTCCACTCTGCAGGGTCTCTACGATGCTTCCCTCCCTGACAGCCAGCTTACTACAGATGGAAACCTCTACAAACTGTGAGCTGAAATAAACCTTTCTTCCTTTAACTTGTGGGTGTCAGGTATTTTGGCCCAGCAACAAGAACGTAACTAAGACGAGAACTAATTTCAGGTTGGCCTGCTCTCTGGGACTTACACAAGGCATTAACTGTAGACACAGTCAAGGCTCTACTCACACATACAGGTGCCTGCTGAGATAAAAGTTTCTTTCGGAAACTATGCTACCAGTAATAAAGAATTTTGCATACCTGTTCCCTTCAGTTATCATATATATTGGGCCCTAACCTGGTCTCTCATATTCTGGTCTCCAAACTACTTTCTGTTTTATCTACCCATCATCATTCGATCTTCACTTGCTTCCTTTCTCCAAATACTTCCATCTTTCTCCTAGAATATTACTCCATAGCTATAAAATTTCAATACATCTTATTCTTAACCTGATTGAATTAACCAGCACCTGCTTCTACCCTAAATATACACATTCTCCTTATGCTTCTCAGTTGCTGGTCATGCATCAACACCCTAATTACATTCAAATTATGAAAAAAGAAATGCCTTACTTACTTTGCAAAAGCTACTTCCAGTTTGTTATTCTTCTACATTTATTGGTATAAGAAACCTATGTTCTTTATAGGCTCTGGAACATTAGCTATATTCCCTTCTCTCTCCTCTGGCTGTAGAGTTAATACCTAACAGCACTCTATTAGCATCTCTGCTCTAAGTCCTATGATTGACCATTTCTCTCTCCACCTGGAAGACTGATTCTACACGCTGTCCACTGTTCCTTAAACTAGTGATCAGCTGTTCCTTAAACTAGTGATCAGCTCTACCAGAAGTTTAGATGCTTCTTTGAATGCATCCTTTTGGGTACCATATCCAACTCTGAGTAAGGATACATGGGGGCAGCATCCAAGAATCAAACTAAAAGATTAAAATTGTTAGAGTGGTCATTGAACACAAATGTTCCTATATTCTACTTACAGGACATTGCCATAAATATAAAGACACAGAAATATGAAAGTGAGATGATCAAAATATGATATGCCACATGAGAACTAAGTTGGTTTAACTATTTTAATATCTGAGAAGACAAACTTCACAACTTCACAGTATAATATACTATTTATAACTTCACATACAAGAAAAAGAAATAAATGAAAATTAGAAAAATTTACACATAAGAGGTTTTAGTATTCATTCTTTAGAAACTAATGAAATAAGGCAAGACAAAAAAAAAACAGACTAGAGATACAGAAGTGAACAAAATGATTAACAGCCTTGACTCAACTGACATACTTACAACACTAAACCCAACAATTACAGACTATGCTCCCTTTTCATGTGTGCATGAAGTACCAAAATCAGCCACAAAATAGGACATAAAGCAAACCTCAAAAAATTTTAAAGGATGAAATCAAAACAGCATCTATTCTTTCAGCAGAATGAAAATAAGCTAGAAAGCAATAATTAAAAGATAATCAACACCGTCAAGTGTTTGGAAATTAAGAAGCATATTAAATAGCAAGTCCATTAAGAAGTCACAACAGAAATTACACAATATTTTCACTGAAAGATAATGAACAAAATCTCAGGGATATAGAGAAGGCTGTGACTAGCTAGAAATTTAAAAGCCTCAGAACTGTGAAACAAAGCTTGAAAGAAATCAATGAAGCAACTACTTATTTCATTTACTTAAAAAAAGACAACCAATTAAACTCAAGAAAGCTTGAGCATTATGAAGATAAGAGGAAGTACCAGCAAAATACAAAACAAACATGTAATACAGGAAACCTACAAAGCCTACAAAGCCAGAGATGGGTTTGGGATAGCTCTCTGGCAAGACTGATGAAGAAAACAACAAATAAACAAAGCAAAAAATTACACCAGAAAGAAAAAACAAAAAGCTCTCTACAGGATTTGCAGTGACAGTCTTATTGTTCAAATGTCTTACTGAAAGACTACAAGAACCCAGAGGAACACATTTTTGACCATTTACCTAAAATGGAGACATTTTTTAAAAAACATAAATCACCAAAATTGACAGAAGAAGAAACACATTTTCACATTTTATTTAATGTTATTTAAAAATTTCCCACATAAGAAACCTTAGGTCCAGTTTGATGTGTGTATTCAAGTATATAAGGAAGAAATAATCTTATACAATCTCTTACAGAGAACATACACAAAGACAATATTTACCAAATCATTTTATGAGACTTACATAAGCCTGATACCAAAATCTCATAAAGAAAATGTAAGAAAGGAAATTAGTAGGGCAATCTCTCACATAAATTTACATGAAAATACCTGAAATAATATTACCAAACTGAACCTAATGATATATGAAAAGACTAGGGCATCAAGACCAGGGCACTACTGGATGCATCCCAGGATTATAAGGTTGCTCTATTGTTTTGATGTCAATCAATATAATTTACTTCACTAATAGAGCAGGAAAATCATGACTATCAAGAAAATGCAACTGATAAAATTTAATACTGATTTCTGTTACAAACTCGCAACAGAAAGGTATTTATTTAATCTAGTAAAATGTAACTACAAAATATCCTATAGCAAACACCTTGCTCAATGGCATTATGTTGAAAATTTCTCTAGAGACTAGGAAAGAAACAAAGTTGCTTGTTATTGATGGTATCAGTTAACTTTCCTACTGGGGGGACAAAGTATTAAACACCTGCAAATTGAGAGAAGAAAGGTTTATCTGGCTCATGGTTTCAGTCTGTGATCAGTTGGCTCCACTGCAAGAACATTACGGTGAAGAGCAGGACAGAACAAAGCAGGCTCCAAAGCCACGCCCCCATGACCCACTCAGACACGCCCAGCTCTGCTCCCCTAACCTAGCATCTCTTAATCCAGTCAAGCTGACAGTAAAGCTTAGCTATCACATTGTACTCCTTGTCAATTTCACTCCTAAATTGACTCCTTAGACTATATTTAATCCCCAAATTAAGAAAATAACAAGATCATAATTTGCCTAACATGATTTAACTATCCTGAGTACAACCAAAAACACAATAATCCCTTCTCCCAAGTATCAACAGTTATACCATTGCTCAAAAGTCCAAGTCCAATGTCTCATCTAAGACCCACATCAAACTCTTAGCTATGAATCTCTAAAATTTTAAAAAGCTGATCACATATTCCCAAACTACAATGGCACTGGGTAAATACTCCTATTCCAAAGGGGAGGAAGAGGGGATAGAAAAGAGTAGGATCAAAGAAAGACCAAGACCTAGCAGAGCAAACATTACATCTTATAGATCTGTGTCTGGCATCTAAGCACATGGTGGGAGGGCGTGTGTTTCAAATGGTGAGGGCAGCTACACCCACGTGGCCGTGTTGACTGCAGCCCACATGACCTTTCTCTTGCCTACTGCTTGCTGTCTATGGTTTTTCTCTGTACAGTGTGCATACTCTTAGTATCTTTGACTTCCTAAGATCTCCTGTTGCTTCCTTACCACAGCTTCCTGCACCTGCCTCTTAAGGGCATTCCACCTAGCCTCGCAGGTCTTCCTCTGAAATCTGGATGAAAGCTTCCATGACCCTACACCTCTTTTATTCTGTATGCCGGCAAACCAGCATTACATGGAAAATGCCAAGGTCTGCTGCCAGCCCAAGCAGTAGCTAAGTCCCCTGAACCATGGCTGCAGTGGTTTCTGAATGCCTGGACAGCTCACCAAAATAAAATGAATCCCACAGATCCAAGTCCCTTGGTAGCCCTTCTTGAAGATTCCTAGGATTCTCTTCTCAAAAGGTTTACATTTTTACACACTTAAGCATATCGTGGGTATGGTGTTACTAATTCCTGAGATTCATTCCAGGAATGTTTTTTTGTCCCAGTTCAAAGTTGATTTCTTCTTAATGGCACTAACTTCTTCAACAATCTTCCTTTGCAGACCCCAAGTTTTCCTGTAGCTCTTTATGGGCCAAAATTTAAATTTTTTAAATCTTTGTGCTCTGCTTTTGCTGTCAATTTTCACTGTAAATCTGGCTAATAGCAGCCAACAGTATGCATGCCACAGCCTGCACACTGGGATGTCTTGAAATTTCCTCTGCCAGATCAATTATTCTACTATCTTTAAATTCAGCATCATACAATCTTAGGACATAAGAAAAATGTAGACAAGTTTTTTGCCCATATTAACAGGCATGGCCTCTAGTCAAATTTCCACCAGAGACTATACCATCTGAAACCTCATGAGCCTATGCCTTACCTTCTGCATTTTTATCAGCATTCTGGTCTTCCACACTGATAGCAGAATTGTGCCTTACAGCCCTTTAGGCTTTCTCCGCCCATTTCTCAACTTTCCCAAACTCCTGCAAACCAGTTCCAAAGGCTTCTAAACCATACACTTAGATATAATCACAGCAATTACCCTGCTTCTCTGGTAGTGATTTTCTGTATTAGTCAGCTTTCCTGCTGCTGGGACAAAATGCCCAATCAGGTTTGAGATTTCAGTTTACTGTTGGCTGGCTCCACTGCAGGAACGTCGTGACAGAAAGGCGCAGCTGAGCAAAGCTGCTCAGTTCACGGCAGCAATAAAGCAGAGCAGAGGGAAAGATCCTAGGAAAGGAAAGGGCTAGAACCAGACACAGTTCCCAAGGTCGGCTCCCGTGACTCACCCAGACACACCCAGAAATATGTTTTACTAATCTGCTAGATATCTCATAATCCAGTCAAGTTGATAATTAAGTTTAACTATGGCACTGACACTTCTGCATTGATCTGAATTTTAGCTGATTCAGAAAGAGGAAAAGAACAAGGCAAACGGTGAATAATATGAGCAGGTTGGGCTTAGGTGAGAACAAGAAAGGGGTAGGGAGGCAGAAAAGTAAAGGGGACAGAAAATAGAACAAGTGTTCAATTTGATCTACAAATTGTAAAACTCTAGACTGTAACTTTGCATCTATTGGCTTTTCTGATTCCCCCATATAAAGCTGTAGGCTAGATAAAACTGTTACTGTATTATTTACTTCTATTTTGTAGATGATGTAATTAAGCCTTAAGAGGTAAGGTAATCAGTCTAACGCCACTCTTTAGAGGCAACTGGCCTAGGAAGCGAGGATTTAAATCTGTTTCTTTACACTATGCTATGTTTTTTCACAGAAAGGGAGATAGAAAAATCTAATGGGAATTTTGTTGCGAACATGCTTTTGTGTTTCTCAAGCCTAAATAAAGTTGCCACTGAATTCATTATATACAACATTTCTTCCATATCTAAGAATTCAGGAACATAGTAGGGTGAAATGATAGGCTTCTCTTCCCACTTCAAACTCGGAAATGCTACACACACACATACACACACACACATACATAAACACACGCAATGTATGGTACGGGTACGGAGGGAGGAGACAAATTAGTTCAAGAAAAGAGAAAGATAGGGACAACCGTAGATACTACAAATGAAAAAACTTAAAATCAGAGAAAGTAGAAGTGGGAACTGATTATATTCAGATAGAGCTTCAGGGGCTGGTGCCTGCAGTTTTATTGCCCACCCAGGAAGAGCAGATCTGTTTGCTAACTTTTACCTAAGAGTATATGTGTATGAGTGATAGATAGACTGTAGCATTCTCTTCTTGAAAGCTAGATCCTTGAGGAACTGCCCAGTCAGTTAAAGAAACAGCTAGAAAAAGTGTCCATAGTCTCAAGGAAGCAGAAAAAACTTTTTGTTGGGGTCCTCAAGCAAGGGTGGTATGTGGATGGCACGGAAACTCTGAACTGAGAAATTCCAAAACTCTTGCAATTCCTGGGGTCCTAGCAGCAATAGAAATGAAAAGGTACTATACAGAGCTACTTTCATAACAGTGAAGAATTTAGGAACATGGTAGGACTTCCACAGGAGAGAAAAAAATAATCCTGCAAAAGATGTAAACAGTTTCAAATTATAAAACATACAATGAGATACACTTTCATCAAGTATAGGAAAATATACAAGTAGAATATATATACCTCCGTACCCTCAAAAATATTTCTTTTGAAAGAAGCTATAAAATAAATAAGGTTAAAGTCTGGGATTGTGATACCTCTAGCATTGCTCTTGCTACCCAGGATTGCTTTTGTTCAACACTGCTGATCATTACAGAAATGCAAAGCAGAATCACATGGAGATTCCATCTTACCCCAGAAAGACTGGCCTTATCAAGAAATCAAATAACAACAAATGCTGGTGAGGCAGGGGAGGGGTAGAAGGCCTTTCTACATTGGTGGGAGCGTAAACTAGTACAACCACTATGGAAATCAGTATGGAGATTCATCAAAAAACTAAAACTAGGAATTTCATTCAACCCTATCTTCCTTCTAGGTATATTTCTCAAGGAGCTGAAGGCATTATATTTACAAAGATACATGTATACACGTTTATAGCAGCACAATGCATAATAGCTAAATTTATATGTCCATCAATAGATGAATGGATAAGTGTATTTTACACAATGGAGTACAGCTCAGCCAAGAAAGATAAACTTGATAGACTGGGGGAAGATGGCGACCAGATGAGCAGCAAGGGAGCGAGCCTCTTTGATAAACACCACCAGCTCGAGACAGACTTGGCGAGCGTGAATACCGGGACCTCAGCTGGGAAGTTTAAACTGGGCGTATTTCTCTGAGATGCCGGGGGAGATGTGGTAGGGCAGACCAGGCTGCCGGGGCGAGACGTGGAAAAGTCCCAGACGCTGGGAGCCGGGGACGATCC
>PVLD010018834.1:0-37996 GCA_004027595.1 Dinomys branickii
GAATAATCAGTCTGTAGCTCTTAATCTCAGTCTCAGGCAAAGTCTTTGGACACAAGCAAAATGCAGACAAACTTGGTACTGAACCATAGAACATATCAAGGATGCCAATGCAGTCCTTCCTCCCAGAAGAAACTTCCTGTGTCTGGTCTTTACTGGCTTTCTGGTCTTCTGAGCTCTTATCAGAATCTTCCATACAGTAGAGCCTAACACATTCCAGCTCTACTTTTTCATCCAGCATTTCTTAACCTTTCCAAACTCTTCCCACAAGTCATTGCCAAATGCTCCTAAACCACATAGTCAGGTATAGTCACAGCAATCACCCCATTTCTGGTACCAAATTCTATTTTAGTTACATTCTCTTGTTGATGGGACAAAATACCCAACACCCAAAATTAAAGGCGAAAAGGCTCATTTAGCACACGGTCTGTGGAGGTTTCAGCCCATAACTGGCCAGCTCTGAGGCAGCGTGGCGCAGGGCAGAGGGCGACAGCTCATGGTCATGGAAGATAGCAAGAGCGGCAAGAGAGTAACAAGGCTCTTTGTGTCCCTTATATCGTATGCAGGCTGCCTGCCTTGGGGTGGGCGTGGCACTCACGCCCCTGATCTCAGCATCAGGCCTCAGATCAGTCAAAACCCCTAGGTTCTGGTATTTCTGAAGAGCCTGTGCCCAGTTACCAGATGAGGCTTTAAGGGGACAACTAGGCACAAACCGTAACAGCAGTGTTTTCTTCTTTCTTTTGAGCAGTTATTAAATAAACACATACCACAGACAAAACCTGTCAGAATACTTCAAATCTGTACGTCTTATTGTATGTAAATTATGTATCAGTCAAAATGAATGCGAGATATATAGAGATAGAAAGGTGACAGGATAAAACACAGGGACAAAAAGACATGGGACAGAGGGACGCAGAGATGAAGACAGAAAGACAGCAACGTAGACATGGGAAGAGAAAGAGGGAGAACTGCAGAAAGAGAAGGGGACAGGCACCAAGAGAAATAATTAGAATTCAAAACTGCATCTCAAAGGACCAGCTGCTGCCTAAATCACCACATGACAAGGAAAGGTGCCTCCCTCCATAAAATGTAAGCAAATAGAATAATTCCTTGTACAGAGGACACATTGTATTTGTAGAATGGTGTTACACATAGTTCTAAGATAGTCGCAGGAAGGTGGGGCACACCTATAATCCTCACACCACGGTGTGAGGCTGATGCAGGAGGATTGAAATTTCAGCCCAGCCTGGGCAACTAAGTGAGTTAATGAGACCTTGTTTCAAAGGTGGGGAGGGGAACCAGGAATGTGGCTCAGTGGGCAGCCCTAGGTTCCATCCCCAGTACCAAGAAAACAAAACTAAACAAAACATAAAGCTCAGGCGGAACAAAGGGCTGTGACATGACAGAGGGATTCCCTGCCTCTTAGTACACATGTTGAACCTCAGGTCTTCGGTACCCTCAGTTGTGCTCTTCTGCCTGGGTGAAAGCTAGAAGGACACCAGGCCATGGGTGGCACCAGCTTCCTGGAGTTTGGGTATTTCATTTATGCAGTTTGGGGTTTGCTTGTCCTCTAGCTCCTTAACAAACTGAAATGAGTGAACTTTTACTTAGAGCCCAAGTCTTTATTTTCACTAAAGAATGAAGCCAGAGAGCAAACATGAGTTCTCTTCACTTTAGTGCACGTTCTGAGTTTTGAGCACCATGCAAGTGTGTTCTTTGTGTTTTTCCCAAATTATACCATGAGGGCTGGGGATATAGCTCAGTGGAATAAGCGCTTGCCTAGCAAGTGCAGGGTCCTGAGTTCGATCCCCAGTACCGCCAAAAAAAAAAAAAAAAAAAACAAATTATACCATGATATAACTTTTTTTGTTGTTGTTAAAAATGTATGAGTTTACAGAGAACTGGTTGTATGCTTTATAAATGGGTTCACTCTACTAGCAATTCTTCAAAAATTTAAATTTACCTCACTCAGTGCCATAGAATTCCTAGGAAATTATACATAAACTGGTCATCAAATCACTTTCACACACTGGAAGGACTCCTTAATGAATGATATCACCACTACAGGGTCATTGTTGTGAAGGGCTATGGAAGGGTGACAGCATCCTTACTGCAAGCAGAAGGGACTCACTCACCTTTCTTGGAGAGGAGAAGATGCATCTCGAGACAACTGGGGTTCAGAGCTTAGCAGCTCATGCCCCAAACTGTGGCCACAGAGCTTGTAGTATAATGTGACACTCACACACCCGCTGCTGCCATCGTGGCAGCAACCCCAATCTGAGTGCTGCCCAGGGCCTCTCTGACAGGCATCAGAGTCCATGAGAAGGTCCAGTGACCACAGGGTATACCACCCTGGACCCCCACTTGGCTGGAGGAATGTAGGGGGTCGGGATGCCATTGTCCACAGACAGATCTCTTCTTCTCATGGGTGAATTTCAAATTGGCACATGACGGAAACAGTGTTTTTACGTGTATAATTGGTAAAGTTTGAAACTCCATAATGCGTAGTCACAAAGGATGCAAAGCATTCTTATTTTGTAGCAGGTCATATAAATAAATAAATTTATCCAAGAGTGATGGAGACCACTACAAAGCCGCTCTGAGCAGGATTTAAAATTAACCAATTGTCTTTCTATGTTTACTTGCAAGTCTGCTCCAGGCCTAGGCCCCTGGTCTGGAGATGGGCAGTGGACTCATAGTAAGTGAACCTCTGTGAGTCACTGGTACTGGCTGAGGCCTATAGTGGCCTGTGATGCCATGATGCCTCAAAGAACAACGCAAGGGCAGAGCTGTTAAGGATGCTGGCTTCAACCCCAATTTACTAAAGACTCTAGCAGCAGGCATCTCACTCTTGGTCAACTTGAAGATAAGATAGTTCTCCTAAATTAACATAATTTATTACTTGGAGAAGTCTTTGAACTGACTCCCAGGGTCCTACTCAGTTTCCCGATTCCCACTCTAACCCCTTTCTTTGCTTGAAAACCAAATAAGTATGGGCCACCCAGAGAAGTTCTTGTCTCAGCCCCCAGAGAACCTCAAATTCTTCTAGAGAGTTTTGATCTTCCTAGAGCCCTAAAACTGCACCACTTGAGTCCTTTATTTAAACCTTTGTCATCCACTTGTTTGGGAGGCTGTGGGCCTGGTCAGGCTGCAATACAAGGGCAATATGGCAAAGGGTATGAGACTTCTCCTTGAACCCATAATAGGTTTTGAGAATTGTACCTCTGGTTCCCCCAACACACAGGTGCAAAAGAGATTTGTGAAGATGAGCTGCAGTACTGTTTATGAAACAAAAGGAGAGAAACAAATAAGAATTCACCAATGTAGACATTGCCAAGCACATTATGGTCAAGAGACTGGGAGTCAGTGTCAATGTTACAGATGCTCAACTGGGAAGCCACATGTTAGACACTATCTTCAGAAGCATTCATAGAGTGGTTCTGGGTTCATTTCTCACCACTCCTGTCTGAAATACTGGACCTGCCCATTGAATTGGATGCTTTGTGAGTAGAAAAGAATAATTACAGAGTTTAATGTGAGGAAGGAGAAACTTTAGCCCTCCCAACTCGATTATGTGTTTCCATAGCTACACTGAGAAAATGCAGAGTTTAGATATTTAATCCTGCAGTTAACAGAATGAGTGAATTATATTTTTTTCTTCTTGCTATTAATATTTAATCATGATAGGGACAGTTGATTTAGAAAGAAAAAGGGAAATCAAATGACTTTGAGGATACATTTGTTTTCTAAACATCTAAATATACAATTGGCCTCTGTATTGGAAAATTCTATAAACTTTGATTTAAAAAGTCTTCCCCAAAAATAACATCTGAACTGAATGTACACAGATATATTTTTGTCATTAGTCCCTACATGATGCACTATAACAACTATCTGCACAGTGTTGACATTGTCCCATTATTATATACTATCTAGGAGAGAGTTAAAGGGTAAAGGAGGATTTAAAGTATGTGTAGGTTCTATGCTAACCCTATTCCATCTTCTACAAGGGACTTGAGCATCAGTGTATTTTGGTACCCACACTGTATCTAGGAACCTATATTCCCTGGATGCTGAGGGAGAATTATGGTTTGATACCTGCTAAAAGGTCTAATCGGATTTAGAAATATTTGAGAGCTTCATTTTAAGGTATTTACTGTTACATAACCAGGTTTAAAACATTCAAAGTTAAAAACATTTTAAATGTTTATATAGCCAGACTTGGTGGTGGATATTCCCAGAATATCAGGCCCTGATATAATTGGTCACTGTGATGCACGTTGTGTAAACCAATCCCCAATTGACAAGCCATCCTGCCTCTGCACTTCCTGCTTCCTTATCCCATGTAAGCCCTAGACCGCCAGAGATCAGGGCCTGATATTCTGGGAGTGATCCCAATCAGTGCCCGTTGTTGACGTAAATAAATCTGCCTCCCAATCCTAGGTGTCATTTCAGTGTTTCTGCTTGTTGCACTGTCTCAAAATACGAAATTTTTAAAAAAATGGCTGGGGGTGCAGCTCAGTGAGAAGGCTTTGGGTTCAGTCCCCAGTACCAAGAAAAGAAAATTATGCAGTATAATTTTTGTCAAATGCCTTTATATTAATAATTACCATCTGCGAATGCATTTAGAATATTCAATGAGGTTCTCACTGTCCATTTTGTTGATTAGAAACTCTATGTTAAGATGTTAAATTATGTCTGTGCTCTATCATTTGTCTGGCATCAAAAGCAGAAAAATTAACAAGCAGAAAAACAGCTTTTCCCCAAATTGCTTGAAGATGAGCAGTAAAATGTGCTTTAAAACTTGTAGACATAAAAAGATCTGCTCATGGCTGATGTACATAATATTTTTCAAATAATAGTTTTCAAAAGTTCCCCAGGCCTCATCTCCCCTCAAACTGCTTTGCCATCCAGTGTTTCAAGTTCTCCACGCAGGCGAAGGCTCCTTGCTGTGAAATCACTAAGCTGCAGCCAGTTCCTGAACATCACACATTGTGAGCAGCCTCCAAGCAGATGCTCACCTTACGCCTTGCACTTTGGTGTGAGCCTTTTGCCCAGGGTTGCCAGATGTGAGAAATCAACACCCTGGTGCTGCCCCATTAAATGGGAATCACAGGAAAACGACGAGTGGCTGTTTAGTGCAAATGTGTCTCCTCCATCTCTGATATTCGGGTTGGGAGCCCATCAGGAGGACCAAGGGCAGGAGGTGTCCCAAGAAACAGAGCACAGAGGGCTTGTTTAAGGTGTGGTTTATTTTGTCATGCAGTTTCTTTCACAGACAGCCTAAGTGCAAGTTTACTTTTTCTGGTCTTACTAGCGGAAGAGTTGTCTGTCCTCCATGGAATTCATTTGTTTTTGTCCTATAGGTCTGTGAAGTACTTTCCTAGCTGGCTCTCTGCACCTTGACTGCTAGGTTTATGCTACATAAAGCTCATATGGAGCCAGGCATGGTGGTATCTGCCTGTAATCCTTTCACTCAGGAGGCTGAGGAAGGAGGATTGCTTCAATTTTGAGGCCAGCCTGAGCTGAATTTAAGGCCAGCCAGGACTACATAGCGAGACCCTGTCTCCAAAAAACGAAGCCTATGAATGTAGTGCAGAAGGCCTTCGCCCTAAAATGTGTCCCCAGCCCCTTTTTTATTTTCAAACAGGATCTCACTAGGTTGCTAATTTGTTCAGGGTGGGCTGGACCCTGCGATCCTCCTGCATAAGCCACATTCTTAACCTATTTTCTGGCTAGATTTTAGAGACCAGTCCTTGGTTTCCTTCCTTCTGTTGCTTCTATTTTATTATTGTTATCTTCTTGGGTTTTGTATCACTTGTGGCGCTCTTCAAAAAGTTTAGGGGACAGGGTGTGTAAGGAAAAATAAATAGACTGCACTTGCAGTCTTACAAAAATAGGTTGATGATTTGATACGGAATTCTTTGTTCTGAATTCCACCTAACATGGCTTTGGAGCCAAAGGTTAGTGTCTCGCTCTCACGGGGGTGTAGCATGACCTGCAGGGCAGCCCCGAGGGAAAGATATGGATTGTTTTCCCACCTCACTCAGAGAAAATGACGTTTTAATTCTTCAACTGACATATGACATCTCTTCCCTTCTCACAGACTTTATTACCCCCTCTAAAATCTTTGCCATTTTGTTTAGATAACATGTATATTAATATGACATCTCTATTCAAATAAAAACCTCATCTCCTGTTTGTTTTTTCTTGCTCCTTTCAACTCTAAGTTACCGGTCCCCAGATAAGCAGTTTTATATTTCCTAGTTCAGTGGAGAAACAGGTCCACAGTCCATATGGGAGATCCGTGCGCAGTCCCACCTGAAAGTCAAGTTAATTAGGCGGAAAGTTAACTGGCTCAGTCGGCCAAAGGTCGGAACTAGATCACTTACCCATAGCTGGCTGGTCCTCCGCAGTATCAGTGCTTAGGATTTGCTCATGATTGTCCTACTCCTGCTTCTTTACAGGATTAAGTTCTTGTACCTAGTTCTGAGTTACCGATCTGGGTCATCAGAAGCAGCCTCCTTCCTGTCTTCTCCCCGCTGAGTTTTACTCCAGCAACAGAGGACTTGGGCGATCAGAGACAGCCAGAGGGGTAAGTAGGAAATGGATCGATGGCTCCAGACCACACAAATAACTCAAAATAAAAAGTAAGAACACCTTTAAAGGTCTACTAAACAGCACAGTGTGTGTGGTGAGTTGTAAAATTTGTAGTGCTTTAGTGAGAGCATATTGGGGCATGAAAAACCAGTGCAGAAGGTGATATTTAATTCATGGGCTGAAGACAAACTCAGAAAACCATTTAAAAGGGTGAAAGAAAGCCAGGCCCCCAGCAGAGCCACAGGGAAAAAGAGTGAGCGGGGACGGAAAGTGCTGGACTGAGCTCTCACAGACGCGAGCAGCATAGCTCATATGTCGGTGTGAACTGCTCCCTGGAATATGCACTCGTGTCTGCTTTTTCTCACTGTACTTCCTGGTTTCATCAACAGAGGGCACTGTGGCACTATTACTGCTAAGGGTCCAGCCAGGCAGCAAAACAATAGAAAACTGTATTTAGTCAATCAACACTCATTAAATGGATAGGATCAGACACTACTGCCAGGCAACAGAAACCACAAAGGGGATAAAGGAGGCTCCCGTCCATCACTCCAAACATGTAGAAGAGGGAAAAGAAGAAAGTTAAGCACGCTAAAACAATAAATATGTGCCAGCTCACTGGCAAAAGCCTCAATGTCCAATTTAAATTTGGCACTTGATATATGCAAATAGAATCTAATAGTATTTTTAAAAATCTGATTAAGTTGCATTATTGGGATCCTTTCTATACTTCTAAATACTTGGAATGTGTTTCTTCAAACAAGCAGACAATAAAAGCCCTCGTGAATTTTTTTCTTGGAGAAATAAACTGATATACATTATGTCACCTTGGATGACTGGAAATACCTACAGCAGATAGTAGCCTAGGAGCAGCAGAAGGTTTCTAAGCATGCTTGCTTTCAGGTCTTTTAAAAATCTGGTGCCCAGCCTCAGGCACCCCAGACAAAGCTGTCACAGGGCAGCGGCAGGGGCCTCACAGCACCCTCTAGAGCTCCCAGCAGAAACCCACAGCAGCCCAGACTGAGAGCCATGCACGCAGTGCTGTCCGCTCTGCTGATTTGGGAGCCAGCGCTGTGGATGAGACTCTGTGAATGGGTTTCTGGGTGTATTTTATGGACAAGCAGAGCATCACTGTGTTCTTCAGAAACATCTGCATGCACAGCTGGGAGCTCCTGCCCTTCCAGAGGCTGACGACGTTTCCTTGGGTCATGTTGAATGACTGCTGTGTCAACAGAGTTGGAGCCACGTTCTTTGAGGATTGCCTACTTTCGCTTGGTTAAGAAGGCAAACCGGTGGGAGCGGTGGTTTCATTAGCCCTGCGTTCCCCTGAGATGAGTGGCCTCACTTTCTCTTAGGTTTGGTCTGGAACAGAATCTCCTGCGGGCCTCACCACCTGGCGTGCAGTTGCCAACAGGTGTCCACTACAACACCAAGCCACGGCCCAGCGTCTGCACTGGTTCTTATGGGCAGGGCAGGCTCATGAGTGGATCCTTAGCCCTGCTTCCTCAAGGAAGCAGCTGGGCCTGCACGGCTGTGCGCTGGGAGTTCTGGGAGCTCAGGAGCTGGGCGGCGAGAATTGATATTTTTACAAAGGTTGGTTTAAAAACTATTTTACTGAAACCCGTGGTGATTATTTTTATGCACAAAATGGCTAAACTGTAATATCCACTGTACTGTGAGAAGGTCATTAACCGAAAAGGAAATAGAAATGTATAAGAAAATGAGAAATTGTTCAACTTCATTTATAGTGGAAGACTGAGCACCACTGCAAAGTAATTAATTGCATTTCTCCTGGTATTAAATTGTTTTAAAAATTATAGTGCCCAGTGTTGGTGAAGATGGGCCTGGAACTGGTGTGTCTACCCACTGCTGAGGACCACATGAATTGGGGGAACTCTGAAAAATATTTTGACTACCAGTAGTTACAAAAACCTTACAAATCTAAAGTGTAAGTAAGAAAAACCTAGTAAAATTAATGTAATACAAAATATTTGTGATATTCTTCTGGAACATGCTGAGAGACAAGCAAAGAAAAATTTCAGAGTCTACTATAAATACAGAGGAAACCTGTACAAAGTAGTACTTTTTCTTAATACTAAAATTAGAGAATAGAACAAGAGCATACATTTATTTAAATATCCATTTGAAAAATAATTGAATCCATATGAATTATAATACATTATGTAGTCATATCTACAAATAAGATATTAATGTGTATGTTCTATGCTAAGATCATTAGTTTAATAATTTTACCATTATCTGTGAAGCACCATAGGAAAAGCTCTCGACATACATGTGGTCAAGGACAAGTGGGTTCACAGCTCAGGAAAACAACAATACAATCGACCCTGAAGATCTAAGTAAGAAGGAGAAAAGGCCAAGCAGGAAGACAATACTGGAGGATTCACTAAGTCCTTTGAATGGACGAAGGGAAATCTAAAATTAAATTTAGAGAACTTCAACAGGCTAATACTGTATGTGTGCAGGGTACATTGATCCAATATCGCATACAGAGTATTCCCAGAGAACACGCATGCATGTAGAAGGCGTACTGGGAAGTGAAAATAAAAGACTTCAGAGAGAAACAACTCACCCTCTTACCTAATAATTCACCCATCCATCTGTCCATCCAATCACTTATTCATTCAATCAGCCAGTATTTGTTGGACAGCGACTTGGATCACACATTTCCAGGATTTTAGTGAAGAATAATATAGTCTCTTTACCTGGGGGGTTTGTATTCCAAAGCAAGAGACAGAAAATAAGCAGAGACTGATGTAAGTGCTATACTGACAACTAGTGTGGATGATGTTCCAGATGTACATCAGGGTTAAGGACAGTCTTACTTATGACAGTTAATGATGGTCTTACTTGAAGTCTTATTTATCTCTCAAAACCCTGTCCAAATTGTTCAGGAAGTTGGCCTACACTTCTTGCCGGGTTTTGAAGATCATTGCCTTTGGCACCAAACACATAGTCTTTGTCCTCTAACATAAGCTTATAAAGTATGAGTCCTGTGTCAGTGTCCTTTAAGGGTGGTGAAGAAGTAGCAATTGTGACATCAGCATCTAAGCCACAATTGCATTCTGGGAAAGAGCTTCCTAACCAAAGCATGAGGACCAGCAGGAGAGCGAACTACAACCTGATGACAAATGCAGGCTGCCTGTGACTTTTATTCATTGGACTTTTCTCCTCTCCCTTGTCTTTCTTTGGGGATTTTGCCGGGACTTTGAAATTTAATGTAAATCCCTTCCTTGCCTATGCAAGTTTAGGTATTTTCCATAATGAAGAAATATCATCACAGTGTTCACTCTGTGAAGCACACGGAGGGCCTGGGGACCCAGGCAAGCGAGTTTTCCTCTCTGCCCTCAGGCAGCACTGAGTTTTGTAGAGGACAAAGACTATGTGTTTGGTGCCAAAGGCAATGATCTTCAAAACCCGGCAAGGAGTGTAGGCCAACTTCCTGAACAATTTGAACAGGGTTTTGAGAGATAAGTAAGACTTCAAACATTGAGAGAAAAAAGTGGGAGATGGTGAAAAACATTCAGAAGGACGGGCGCAGTGACAATAATGACATTAGTGTTTATTAGGCTTTTGCATGAACATCACACCTTTTACATGCTGTTATGACTCAGGTAGTAAATGTCCCCCGAAGTCTCATGTGTTCACGTGGGACTTGCGGAAGGCCCTGGTGACGGGAGCACTGCTCGCTGGTGGAGTAATGCTCTGCTGACTGCGGAGTGAGTGTGCTACGAAGGTGGGGCCTGGCTGAGAGCGGCAGGTCCGCGAGTGCAATGGGCGCATACCTATCCCTGGCTCTCCCTCCTCTCTGCTTTCTGGCTGCCTTGGGGTAAGCAGCTTTCCTGCGCCACGCCCTTCCAACATGCACCTCTGCCTTGGAGCAGCCAACCATGGGTAGAACCCACTGGAATCTTCGCCTTTAGGGTGCAGGTGTTGGGTACTTTCACCTCAGTGATGGGAAAGCACAGTACTCCACATGTATTCATCAAACTTCACCCTGTGAAGCAGGTATTACTTCTGTGATCCTCAGGTCTACTTCATAGGTGAAGCAACCAGGTGCAGAGAAGGACAATTCTAGGGCCTGGCTTTTATCACGAAAGACCGGGCTCCCCCTCGTGGTGTTAGGCTTTGCTCGCAGACTGCAGCCTGTTCTGCAGGCTGTATTGAGTTCAGTTACTTTCTCTTAGTCGGTACTTTTGCCTGTGGACATACATTGTCTCCCACAGGGCTGAGAGCTCCTGCAGAGCTGTGCACTACGCTTCTTTTTCCAGCACACACGGTACTTACAGATGCCCTGAAGCTTACATTACCCACGGAGCCAAGAGGAGATGTGTGCTTTTCATAAAATGGTAACAGAACTGCAACCACAAAAAGATAGAACAAAAGAAATCCCATTGAGAGAGACGATCCCGGTCTCCTTTATATGTTACAGGTTAATCTTAATGCATATAATTTCTCTTAGTTATTCCTTTGCAGATCTACCATGCTTTGCTATCTAAAGAATATCCTAATCTCAATGAGGTTGAGTTGCAAGGTGGTGACCAGTGCCTGGGGAGCAGTGAGGAGAGAGGGATGGGGAGAGGCTAAGTGGTGGGTATGAAGGTGCAGCTGGAAAGGAGCAAGAAGTTCTGGGGTTCTCCTGTGCAGTAAGGTGACCTAAACAGCAAAATATAGTTGACATTTCAAAACGCTGAAAGACCCGGCCATGGTGGTCCATGCCTATAATCTCAGCACTCTGCAGACTGAAGCAGAAGATTGTCATGAGTTTGAGTTCAGCCCACACCATAAAGCAAGACCGTGTCTGGAAACAACAACAACAAAAACTAAAAAAAAGTCTAGAAGAAGAAAGGAATTTGAATGTTGGGCGGGGGATACAGCTCAATGGTGCAGCGCCTGCCTGGCAACTGCAAAGTCCTGAGTCTGACTCCTGGTACAAAACACAACAAAAAAAAAATCCCAATAAATGAAGCAAAACAAAGTTTTACTATGAAGAACACAGGAGTTCAAATATTGCATTGTTTCTCTGGTGTGAGAAACCCAAAGGGTAAATAGGGACCAAAGGGAGGAGAGGTACTGGGAAGTAGGAGGAACATGTTCTAATGGGCAGGGGTACAAGGAGGGGGGAGGGGAGGGGGGAAGGAAAAAGGATTTTTAAGAGAGAATGGAAGGGAAAAAATGGAAACCAAGCTTTTATAAATGAGGAGAAGAGGGTTGAAGGGAGGGGAGGAGAACAGGTAAAAAGAAGAATTAAGATATATTGTGTACAGGTACAAATTCCCTATGACGACTTTGATCATTATGTATGGCAAACATACACCAATAAAAGAGAGAAAGTTTTGCCAGGAAGAAAGGATAATTTGAGGAAGTACATATGCTAAGCCTTATTTAAACATTACACACATGTGTATACATGTTCCAAAACAATGCATTATCCCAATGATATATACAGTTTTTAGGTTTTTATATATTAGTTAAAAGAAAAATTCATTTTTAAAAGATCATTTAATCTTTACATGATTTATGGCTAATAATAGTTGCCTATGATGTATTTAATAAGTTAAACTTTAACCAGTCAATAAGTTGCCTATATTTAATTTATATTAATATATCTATAATTTTTAGGTAATATATTTCTTTATCTTCCTAAAAATTATTTCCAGCAAGCTGTGATAGCTCTGTTCTTCTTCTAAAGAGAGAAAAGCCAGACTAACTTGGCCTCCACCCACATTTCCAGGGCCTGGGAGGTGCAGAGGGAGCCCTTCCCATTCCCGCTGCGGGATACTGGCTGTCTCCACCACTCAGTGTTGGTGTCTAGGGACATTAGACTTTTGAGATACACAGATTCTAACCTATTCTCTCTGCCTCCTATGACTCTGACTGATATCTGTAGATAGAAAATGCCCCACAGAAGCCTCAAGTGTAGGGAGTGGGGCTGTGGAAGCTGACTGGACCGCAGTGACATTCAACCCATCAGAGGATTCATTCCATGGACGAGTGCCAGGCGAATGGTGCTGCTAGGAGCTGGGGTCCCACTGGAGGAGGCGCATCATGGGGGTGTGGTCTGGAAGGGCTTGTTCTTGACCCAGGGTCTTCTTGTCCTGGCTCTTACCTTCTCTGTGTGCCTCCTGGGCACCAACCAGTGGCCATCAGCTCTCTCTTTCACCATGATATTTTGCTTTGGAGGCAGCTAGTCATGGACTGAACCCTCTGAAGCCACATTAAATCCTTCTTCTTTTAAGTTGTGGGTATTGGATGTTATGTCCCAGTCAGCAATGGGGATGTGACTGATACACTGACTATACCACCTTAACCATGCGGTTTATTTTCCATATTTGTTTTTGCAAAGTGTGATGACCAAATCTGTGTGACTTACATATGGATGGACCATCCCTCAAAAGTATGAAGTTGAGCCTTGGAGTAAAGATGCTGTATCCAGTAAGGATGTGTTTCCCAAGTGACCAACAACCACCCAAAGGTGCGCATCACAATCAGGGTTTTAGTTAGACCCCAAGGAAGCCTGGCACAGTGAGGTATAGCTTCCCCAGGGCTAAGCCTAAAGACTAGGGTAGAGGGAAGGGCTGGGCTCACAGCACAGGTGAACCTAGAAATGGAAAGCCTTCAAGGCACAAAAGGTTTACCACCCTACAGATCAAACTCCTCCATTTACCTAACATCAGATTGATACTTTATCTGCCTCACAAAATATAAATTCCTGGGCCACAGCACAGACCTGCTGGGTCATTTAGGGGAAGAAAGGAAGAAGAAGCTGCAGAAAACTGGGCTTTATTAACAAATTCCCCTGGTGATCCTTATGCATAGTGAAGTTCAATGATTATGAAGGTGAAACATTAGTATCACAAGCAAGAATAATATATTTCACGTGAAGTTACCCACACTCCTGGGAAAATATTTAGTGTGTCCAAATGGCTATGTAACCTTTCAGTCATTTCTACTTGCCAATTACTTCAACTGAGAGGCCACCCCATCAAAAAATAATAAAGTCAATCTAAAATCGTGTGGCAAAAGCAAGATGAAGCTTTTCACGTTCTTTTCAGCTGTTTAAAGGCAGAGTCCAGACTGGTGAGATGGAAGCCCTCTGTAGTTTTTATTCAACAGGATGGGCCTCAAATGCTTGCTTCAAGTCAGTTCAAATGCAGCTAAGAGATGGATTCAGATCAATTTTTGCTTAGGTTTTTATCTGAACACATACCTTATTTCTGCCCTCAGAACTGATACAGCGGAAAGTCCTTTTTCCCCTCGAAGCCTTTCTCAGCCACTTTAATGCCTAAGACTCATTTTTCTGAAAGAAAAAAAAAATAGCGGAAATGCTAGGGCTCAGAGAGAGCTAAGACAGCAACGTGGAAGGCACTGGTCCTGCCCTTTCCCGAGGAGGAATTTGAATAAAGCCAGGGGTTGGGCACACAGAGGAACAAGACGACACTGGCCACATCACTGCTTCCAGAAGACCGGCTCTGCCGTCTTACCATTTCCCCCCAAAAGGAAGGAAAGGGCCATTTGAAGACGAAGGCTAAACACCCCCAGAAGCATAGCTGTTGGAGCTAAGAAATCATTCACTTAAAACCTGTCCTTTGTCTAAAAGAAACAGAGGCAGGATTGTTTCCATTTACCCAGATAAAGCATCAAACTCAAGGAAACTGATTAGTCCGTAAAAGCTTTTGGGGCCAGACTATATTTGCTATACAGAAAAGAAAGGCGTTCTATTTTAGCCACTGGGTACCTCCTCCCAGAGCTGAGTTAATTAAGGGTCACTCCGGGATTTTCAGTTTTCTTTGGTGGCTTCAGAGGGGAAAGATAGGAGGTGGCTTTGAACAAACAGGAACCTCACCCATAAAGCCAATCTCCTATTTCAGCCTCAGTTCTTCTGCCAGCAAACACCGCAAGGAGCAGGGAGGGGTCCATTGTGCCAGGGAATTCACTCTCTGGGAAAGACAAAACCCCAGCGAAAGGGCTAACAAAAGATAATCTCAGAAACACTAGTCATACTGGCTTTCAGGGAGGACCTGCTTTGAGTCCTATTTCCTTATCACTGGAGATAACCAGGCCAAACACTAGGTGCTGGATCCCCTAGGTGGAAGGGTACAGCACGTACTTAGACCAAAATGTGCTGTTCTCCAAATTGTAGATAGGGGTCACATGAGTCTTGGGCATTTTCTGATGACTCCCAAAGTCTCTCCTGGCTCTCTTGGAGCTCGTGGCTGAAAGGGTTCACCCATGTGGTGACTCTTTTCCTGATCTTTGAGTGTCATCTAGTGATTCTGCTCTCAATTCCCACACTGCCATAGCCAGGCCAGAAGGCATTTCGAGGAGGATTCCAAGAAGAGCCAAGTGCAAAGTCACACAGCAAGAAAGCTCGGCACTCATTAAACAGGAGTGTTTTCCCAGGCTGCAATGTGCGTGCAAAACCTATTTGCATTTTGCTTTACTTTGACTTTAGGACATTAATAATACATTTACTAAAGTTATAAATGTCAAATTTAAGCATTCAGTTCTTTCTACGAAGTTTTAAGCTTAGTTTTTTTTTTTTTCTTTTTGGTACCAGTTGTGCTTGCCAGGCAGGCACCTGTGCCACTGAGCTATATCCCCAGCCCACTTAAGCTCAGTTTTGAAAGCACTTAGCTCTAGCAAATTTCAGCAGTCATTATTAAGATGGACACTGGTTAATGTGCTACCCACCACTGCTGTTCAGTTTATGATGGGGTTATGTCTCACTAAGCCCATCATTATGTTGAAAATAGTCTAAATCAAAAAATACATGGAACACACCTACAGTATGAGCAGCATGGCTCAGCTTGGCCTACCCCAGATGTGCCCAGAACACTTACATTAGCTTATAGTTGGATAAACTCATCCAACACAAATCCTAGTTTATGAGAAAATGTTGACTATCTCGTGTAATTTATTGAATATCTTCACTCATAGAAATCACCAAATGCTAGATTCTAAGTATAGTTTTTCACTCTGGGGAACCATTTTGTACCACCTAGCATAAGTAAAAAAAAACACCAACAACAACAAAACCACACACACAATTTTAACCATCATAATTTGTGGACCATCTGCACTTTACTAATAGGAGAACTTCTCCTAACATCTTAAGCTGTTTTTAAATATCAAAATCTTTCCAATTTAAGGGAAGAAAAAGCTTAACTGGAGGAATCAAACTTACAATTACCAAGAAACTTAAATTCTATGAAATTTAATTTTCTCCAAATATTGCTAATGTTAATCTACTCAGACACCTACATAAAATCATGGGTCTGTTTAAATTGGTTACTAACTTCAGACTGGCATTAGGTCAACCTGTGGCCTCTGTTCAATATAAATACATAGAGAGCCAATCACCTATGAGTTCCTTATTTCAAAGGTATTACTGTCAGTGATCTGATTCTCTTAAATGTTATCTATGCTCAGCTTTGAGACTTCCTGCTGCTGGAAGGTGTTACTCACCAAGCAAACAGCCCTGAACTCCGCACAGTCTGGACTTGCTCTACAATGGGGTTTGAAGTGCAGGTTCTCAACTTGGTGAGTTTCTTAATGAACAAAGATTTGAGGTGAGAAATGACTGGTGTGTTTCTCATCATTCTGCAGAGTTCGACAGAAATGTATGGTTTAGGAGATGCCCAGCAATAAGGCAGAACTAGATGAGTTCTATATAAAAACACCGACCAACCAAAAGAAACTCCAGCAAAACATCAAACCACCTGGGAGCTTACTCTTGAATAATCCAGTTAACTGAGTTCCTGTCCTTATTCTGCCATTTACCAACTGGTGGGCATGTGGTAATCACTCTGAGACATGATTTATTTTATTTCTGTTGAGTAGACAGAAAACTTGGCTGCCCAAGAGAGGCCTATACCCCAGTAGTGAGACCTGTCACATATGGCACCAAGTAAGAAGAGTGCTTCAAAATAAGTTTTTGCTTTATTAATGTTACAGTTGATATTTCAAAAGGCAAATTGTCAATGCTGTATTAAGTGAAAAATCATCATATCTGCATTTTTCCACCATTATTTTACAAATTAAAATTGCTTGAATCTTGGTTTATTTATTTATCTTTGTCTTTTTGAGACAGGGTTTTGCTATGCAGCTCAGGCTGGCCTTGAGATCACTTTGTAGTCCAAGCTGGCCTCAAACTCACAGTGATCCTCCTCCCTTGGCCTTCAAGTGCTAGGATTACAGGCGTGCACCATCATCCCTGGCCACTGAATCTTTGATCTCATGCTACTATAAGCTCTGCAGTCCAGAGGATCACAAAAGACAATTACCTGGTTCAATTCCCAGTGTACTATGGGAATTACTGTGACAATTCAAGGGCAAGTAGAGAGTGAAAATGGAACACGGTTGATAACCTTTAGTGTGAGAAGAAAAACATTAAATTTCATAGCTGTTTTGCCCACTCTGACCTGCTGGAGAAAACTTTATCTTCCACAAAATCGGACAATAGCACACAGACTGCTTACAGGAACAGAGGGGACCTCGAGAAAGGGAAAAGTCGGTGCAGAGAAGAAAACTTGGATGCAGAGAAAAAGAAAGGGTAACAAAGCATTTGGCTTCACATGGTGCCTGCACTGGAACAGAAATGAGGAAACGGAAACGTCTCTGAACATAATTCCGGATGCTGACATCCCGCAGTAAATGATAGAACAGAACAAGTACAATGATATAACATTGGAAGAACATTATCTGACATTGTCTAGTCGGCATTTATAAAACAAGATGCCCCAAGAAGCAGAATATGCATTATTCAACTCAACATAGATATTTCTACAAAATTGATGCTGTGCTGGAACATAAATAAAGTTCAATAAGTATCCAAACATTAAAATAATTTATAGTATAGTCTATGAGCTCAGTAAAATTAAGGTAAACTCAGTAAAAACATACCTAGAAAATCCCCAAATATGTTCATATAAAACATAAATAAGATACGATTTAAAGGAAAGATAAAAGGAAATCAGCCAATACTTTGAACTGACACTAGAAAATCTGTGGGACACAGTGAAAGGGATGATTAGGGAAAATTCACAGCATTAAATGCTTGTCTTAGAAATGAAAACTAAATCATTGGCTTTCATCTCTAAAGTTCAAAAAAGAACAAATTAAAATAAGTGAGAGAAAAAAACAGTAGGAAAAGAGAATAAACAATGTGAAATAAAAAAACAGACAAATAGACAAATCAACCAAGCTTATTCTTTGAAAGGATTATTACAGTTGAGAGATCCTAGCAGTATTGACCAAGAAAAAACAAAAGAAACACAAAATTATTACTCACTAGAAATTCAAAATGGTGTAAGAACACAGTATGTTCAACAATTTAGATGAAATTGGAAAATAATTAAAATACACAAATTCTTGAACATATTTAGGAAGAAGTAATATTTAAAGGGCCCAATATTTGTTTAAAAATGAACACATTATTTTTTAAAAAGTGCCACAGGTAAACTTCAGGTTCAGTTACTACTGTGGAATCTTGTCAGAGATTTCAGGAAGAAATAGCACTAAACTGACAAGAACTCTTTAGGAAAATAGATGAGGAAACACCTCAGATTGCTCAGCCAGAACACACCTAATACCAAAACTTCAGATCATCCCAAGAGAAATAAATAATAGCTCAGTATCGTTTTTGGGGACAGACACATCAATCTTCAACAGAGTATTAGAAACAGGTCTTTCTTCAGTAGGGAGGGCACAGTCAGGAGGGAGAGGGAGGGATGGCGAAGGGTGAAGGGAGGGACTGAGGCGTGCTGTGCGCCTGTGCCAGCTCCGCATCAGGAGAGCAAATGCTGCATGCTGCCAGCACGCGCTAATAAAAACTAACAGAGCATCAGAGAAAGTTGGGTCTGTCTCAGGGACACGAGGACAATTTAATATTTTAAATTTAATCAGCACTTTAAGATTAATTTGGTTGCCACTTTAACAGAGGAGAAAATGGTTGTAATTGTGTTTTTACACACTGATAAAGCATATGGTATAATTCAATGCTCAGTCATGACAAAAATCTTAAACTAAAAATGAAATTATTTAACGTGATAACATCTTTCCATAGAGAAAAACTCCTGGGGCTCACTTTGTACACAGCGGTTAACCACGGAGTAGCTTCCCTTCTGCACAGTTTTCCAGCACTGTGCTGGCGATGCTAGTTGAATATGCTAAAGCAAGAGAAAGAACTGAAGGCTGCAAGTATTGGACAGCAGCAAACATATTTGTTTGTAGATAAAATAATTGTTTACTTGGAAGATGGTAATAGAGCCACATGAAAATACTAGATTCTCTCAGTGAACTTGACCGCAGAGCATAAGGTTAATTTGAAATGTAAGTGTATCTGTGTAAGAATAAGTAATAGGAAAATAAAAATAAAACGCAGTACTTGGAAAGTGTATGGTATAGCAGCAAACTACTAAAATACCAATTGACAGCATTGACGCTAGATGCGAAACACTTGTGCATTCAAGGATATAAAACATTACTAAGCTAAAGAAGACCTCAAGAGTGGGGGCATACATTGTGTTCATTAATTTAAAAACTGGTTCTTTCTGAGATAAACTTCTCCACTCCCGACGGGAAGTGCAGGTTCACCACAACCTGAATCAACATTCCAGGATGTTTATGAAAATTACAAGTTCACCCTGAAATGCACATAGAAATGTAAAAGATGTGGGACGAACAAAACAACCCACCAAAAAGGATTTTGACTGTTCCCAATGCAAATGATACCTATGTCTGAGATGATTAACGCACTGATTACTCTGCTCTGATCACTGTGCTTGGTTCGTACGTGTTGAAGTGACACACTGAATTACACAGTACATGTTGTGTAGATGTATTTCACCACCACGCTGTGACGCACCCATAAATAGGTATGATCACCATGCGTTGGTCAAAATATTATTTTTTAACTCCAGAAAAACAGTAGACTTGGTTTTCTGGATTTAAAGATTTACTATAATCATACAGAAATCAAGACAATGGTATTAATAAGATCAGAAAATAACTCAGAGCAGCAGCAGCACAGGCCCTGGGTAGACTGACACACAGGGACATGGGGCAGGGCCAAGGGCACTCTGCGAGGAAGCACCTGTGATGCAGAGCTGTGGTAGCACAAGGTACAGCGACTTTCTGTGGTCTGCATGAGGTAGGGAGCCAGGAAATGCTGAGGGTTTCAGGGTTGCCTGAGGAGAAGATTCCTTCCCCATGGAGTACACTATGGATTTCTTCAAAGGTGATTCTGTAATTCTCCTGGACAAAATAAGTCAATTGCATTCTAATTGAGATCAGAAAATACTTTAAAAAATGACAGTGTTCTGGTTGCTAGCTTTGTTGAAAAGCCAATGGAAATCTGGATCTGTTGACCTTTAAAAAAGTCACAGCATGTAACACTCATTGAGCACTTACTATTGACAAACAGTAGCCTGAGTGCTTCCTCAGCACTACATGTTTGAGTTCCCAAAACTCATAGAACCACCTTAATGACTCAAGAGAAAGACCAGAAAGTGATGGTCAAATCTCAAAAACTGGTTAAGGTAAGATCTGATAAAAAATTCAGGTCGCTCGACTCCAACAATGCATAACTTGTTTTGGCCTCCCCAAAAGCAAACTTTTATACCTTCTTTTGTGGGTGTGTTTGATCTTGGCAGGTCATGTAATATTTCCTTAAGATAAGATACAGCAGTCATAAGGAATATGCATCTAAGGAAACTACAAAATTCTGTCCAAATCTATTAGTGTATACTCCACAGGAGTGTGATTAGCTGGGTTATTTGCAAGTTTGATTTTTCCCCATCTTCTTTTCACCTGTTCAACTTGAACACTCTCCTTCCTGTGGTCTGTACACAGGTGGATTGCTGATTTTTCTGCTGGTGATTTGTTACCTCTCTTCTGAGTCATATTTACCATTATGACCTCCCAATTTTTTTTATCCACCTTTGTACAAGATATGTTAGTTTCAGGGAAACTCTTGCTCATTTCTTTATCTGATACCAAACCAAACACTCTTGAGAAAACTTAAAAAATTCTAGGATTTAACCAGTATTTGTGGAGTGAAAACTTGATATGGGTGGCGATGGCTTTATTTAAGAGAAACACAGATAAGAGAAAATGACTTTGCATTTTGTTCCACTCCTAATGTTACTGGAGTGTAGGAGTGTTGGTAACTCCTAGAGATTCTCCCTAAATACTTGCTGTCTTGAACAAAGACCTGGTAGGTCAAGCAGCAAGGTTTTACACTTAGGAAAGGTAGGAGAGAAAATATGCTCTGAAGAGTAACTGCAGCCCAATTAAAAGGAGGAAAAGAAGTATATTGTGCAGCATAGAGTGGGCCACTGAAATAGATTATGATGGCCACAAGCATAATGGCAGCTGTTTTTTATATACCCTTCTCCTTAGGCTGACATCATGTCTCGGCTGTCCTACAAAAAGCCTACCTGATTTATTGTGAGGAAAATTGAAGATAGCATTTTCTGATTGGTCCCAAACATAGGACTTAGAGCTTTTTTCTGCACATGTCCTGGATCACGGTGATTGACAGGTCACACCCACTTGCCCAGACAACTCTCCCCATCCTAATATCCTGCCTCATTAACACTGTCCCTGAAAGACTCAAAATTCTTCTCTTCATCATGACAACAGAAACCCAGCAACTGTGTAAAGCAATGCAATGACTGTTTCCCAAATCCATCCAATGCATTTAGGAAATACCTCCATTAAGATGCACTCCCAGCTTTCAAAATGTGTGATTGCCTTGAGATAAAGCAGAGACCAAACATAAGTCTTTAATGAAACAGGCACAACAGCTGTTGTTGTGTCATCAGCAGGCTGATTTCTGTGGTTATGAGGATGGTCCAGTTTTGAATTTCCTGAAGTCAGTGTTTAAGAAGTCAGTTATCAGAACGGAAGCCTGGGAAGCCTACTAATGTTCTTACAGGACTGTAAGTAGAAGTCTAACTTAAACCACCACAGGTTTATGGCCACAGAAATTCTCTGATTTAAGTCAGTTCTCAAACCCAGGAGCCTATGAATAAAGGGAGACCAGATGCCCTGAGCATCCTGTCACAACATCAAAGCCACATTCATGGAACTTCTTACCTAGATTGTGTCCATGGAAAAGCAGAATCCAGGCGTTTGGAGAGCATGGGATGCTGTGATAGAGGGAATGTTGACTTCTGCAGATCTAAACCTCCACTGTGGGGCACCAGTCTAGCAGGGGGTTGTGAGGGCAGAACAATCCAATGATTAATGACACACCGAGTCTGTGACTCCACCATAGTTCATGTTCCTAATCCTGAATGGCGTAGGGTACTCAGTAGGCTTAGCAGCTGGGTCTCTGACTCACGCAGTGGAACCACTCACTAGGAGAGAGCAAGCAGAGCTCTCTGAAGCTTCCCCTACACAGTAAGATACAAGACACCATTATTAACACCTTTCTAGTGGAACTTACAAATACCAGTATCACTTTTAGAGATTTCAAAGATAAGAGGATGGAGTTTGGAAAACACAAGAGTAGAATGCCATGGCTTGAGTGTTTTCTTGAAAACTCGTATGGAAAATTAATCCCCAAGTTCACAGGCTGATGGTATTTGTGGCAGGGTCTTAGTAATTGGGTTAGCTAAGATCATCAGTTTGGGGTGCTGTGATGGGATTGGCTTTGGAAGAAGATAAACAGAGACCTGGGGGATACACCCTTGTTCTGTCTCAGCTTGTGATGGCTTCTACCCTGCTAGTACACGGCACGAAGGCCATCACCAGATGCCAGTGCTGTGTGCTCTTGGACCTCCAGAACTGCCAGCCAAAATCAACCTCTTTTCTTTTTACCATCTCAGGTATTTTGTCATTGCACTAGGACATAGAATAAGATGGATGATGATTTTTGCCATCTGCCCAGTTGGTTTGCCTGCCTCGGCCCCTCAGAAGATCTTTAGGTTGATGGGTACTGTGTTGTCAAGACCCACTTAGAACAGAAACATTTGTCAGGAAAGTTGCCTGGTGACAGTTTATAGCTTATTTCTTGCCCAGAAATTCCTCAACTGCAGAGTGTGGCCTCACCTGATACCATGATCCTTCCCCAGGGCAGCCCACGCCTTACTGATGTGCTCTCACAGACCTGAGAGGTCTGGTTCTCTTACTGACTTCCCGTCATCTCTGAAGGGCCACGAAAGCTTTAGGACACTCAGTGTGCTGCAGCTCTTAAAGTCACAGCTCTCCCTCTAACCCCGGTCCCTCTCCTTCCCTCACACGTGGTCCTGAGAATGTTGTCTGTTAAGATTCCTACAGGCAGATCTCCTTCTTAGGGTCCATTTACTAAGAAGGCTTTGGAGATGGATTACCCATGCTCTGGCAATGAGGATGTTGTACTCAGGATTTATAAGGGAATACATTTAATACAAGACACATAATTTATAAGATTATTTCACAATATTTGCTGGAACAGTCAAATGCAGAAGAGTGTAGGAGTGTACTAATCCCAGCTGAGGGTCAAGATCCTATGGAAATGTCCTGCATGAGTCTCCCTGAAGACCTAGATCCCAGGGAAATATTCTCCACAAGCCCAGCAGGAGGCCTACAGCCTAGGACAATGTATCATGCAAATCTGTATGAAGGAATCTGTACTGGGAAGGCTCAAAGGTCGGTGATATAAGCTACAAAGTCTGCACCTGCAGAAGGAAGGATCTGTGCCACCAGGCTGAAAGGTCTGCAGTGGATCCAGGAAGCAACTCAAGGTAAGGACCAGAGCTCCCCCAAAGAGAACCACAGCCACCCCCAGTGACACAGAGCACTGGAGCTCCTCTGACAATGAGAACACGCGAGTTCGTATCAGGAAAAACAGTGTGACAAGCTTCTCCAACAGAATCAACAGCGCACCATCTTCCCCTCCAGTTCTGCTTTTATACTGTTGACAACAATCCTCAAGTGGGCCTTTGACACCTAGAACCATGCTGATTCGGTTCAGCTGGGTGTTACAAGTTGACCTTCAGTTAATCCGCCACAAGGACCCACATACCTGGTGGTGGGTAGAGTGTATATAAACCCTGGCTTGCTGTTACTGTGCAGCTATTAAATTTTCAGTATTCACCCACTGAGGTTGTGAACCAATGGAAGGGGATGCACAGACAGGTGCAATGGCTCAGATGTGTGAATGGCATGAGGAAGTAATAATCATAAGGAAGACGCACTTGAATGGCTACTGCTGAATAACTTCAGTACTTAAGAAGAGGGATTTAAGTCTTGGGGGGGGTGATTCGCCATTTTAACATCAAATATGAAGGCAGAAGCCTCATAGGAAGCTATAAGAAGACCCTCATCTCCTACAGGTACATTGTAGAAGAAAATAAGTGCCAGTGATAGAATTTAATACATGCCATGGAGGTACACAAACTTAACACATTAAACACAGGGTTATTTTGTTATAGTTCCAGAAGTAAGAAACGGGCTTCCCTGGTCCAGAGGAGGGTGATGGTAGGCTGCACTCCCTCTGGAGGATTAAGGAGGACTCTGTTCCTTGCCTTTTGCAGTTACTGGGGGCCACTGTATTCCTAGGCCCACGGCCCCACCCTCCATCTCCAAGGCCGGCAGCGCAGCATCTTCAGTTCTCTCTCTGACTTTGGCCTTCTGCCTCCATGCCTCACCTCTTCCTCTGATGCTTTCCCTCCTGCTTCTCTCTAGATGAAATCTTATACTCACTGTGGGCACTCTTGAGCAACCAGGATAATTCCATTCATCACAATCTTCAACTTGGCTACATCTGCAAAGTCACTTTGACCTGTAGAATAACATGTACACAGCTTTGGAGATTAGACTATAGGAATCTCCAAGTAAGCATCACAATTGCTTCCCACTTTCCAGACTAGAACTACATTTTAGAACCTTCACTCACTCACCAAAGTAGAGACGAGGGTGTGATTTGATGATAATTATAGAGATACAGAAGGCCATTATGACCGCCCATTAAAGTGGGTGTATGCAGGAACAAGAGAATATGTCAGCAAGAGCACACTCAGTGGTCATTTCCCCAGTGCCTAAATGTATAACTGAAATTGATCTGTTTGGAGATTGACAAAGCCAATGTATTTTCTCATTGTGTCACGGGATAAGCACTAGTGACTGAGAAAGCCTGGTTGAAGCCTCAGAAACATCCCTGCAGTGACCAAGATTTTAAATTAAATGACAAAGATTGCCCCTACCCGAAAGACACCAGTAATATAACAGCCATGCCGTCAATAGTATCCCCATTTAATGTACCCATCTGGTTCCTCCAAGAAAGGAGATGGATCCTGGAGGTCAGAAGCAGACTATTACTAGTTCAGATTGTTTCCCCAGATTGCAGCTCCTATCCACATTTGGTATTAGCTTTGCTAGATCTGAGACATGGACTCAAGTACATTGTACAAAACCATTCATCTGTTCAGTACACTGCCTCAGGAAGGAAGACCAGAAGCTGTTTGCGTTTTCATGCACAGACCACAGTATACACACAGTGCATAGCCACAGGCAATGTGAACTCTCCATAGCTATGTCCTGATGGATTCTAAATATACCTAGTCCTTGTGAAACCATGCCACTGGAGTGGATGAGCAAGGATTGTCAAGTGTTTTTGAGACCTTGGTAAAGCACATCCATAGAACTTGAGAGAAAAACAATAAAAAGATTGAGGAACCTGGTACATCAATAAAGTTTTTTTCTCTAATCTCCATAGGTCTGCAAAGGATAATGAGATTTTTACTTCATTCCTTCCAAAAAGTAAAATATGTTGTGTCTCGTACTTCTCATCACTAAGAAGAAAGCACAGGGGTGTTAGAACTTTCTGAGTTTCAGAGACAGCATATTCTGGACTTAGAATGTGCTTCTGACCAGTTTTGGAGTAATACAGAAGGCTGCTGGCTAACTGGGCCACATACCTCAAAGCTACCCGGGGCTAGCAGAAGTTCAGGTGTGGCATAAGGAAACAAACAAAACTAAAAAGCCTCTGAACAGAGTACAGCCCTGAATACCTGAATGCAGCATGCTCCTGACTGGCTCTACCTAGTGGGAAAGGCAGGGAAGGGTTCAGCACTCAGTGATAGCCTGTGAGTGGGGGTGCACAGGAAACACAGTGGACTCTGGCTGTGACTCCCTAGCCCTGATGCAGTTCACCTTTACAGGCCCTAAACCTTAACTTTACCACTCCAAACACCTCAGTGTCGGAAAAATTTTTTGGACCAATATTTCTTTTCGTGTTATTTTTCTTACTTTTATCTACATTTATTTCCTTTTTTTGTTCTTTGATTAGAATTCTTTTATCTCATACTTTTTTGTATTTCTTCTTCTCTTCTGTTTTAAAATCTTGCTTCTTCTATTTTTCCTTTTCCCCACCTCTTCCATTTTATTATTTTTACTTTACTACTATTACTTTATTAATTTGCACTTTTCCCTTATATTATTATCAACCTTTCTATTGGTTTCGATAACATAATTACTGCTTTTAATTGGTTTTTCTGAATTCCAGTATCTAGTTTATCTTTGTGTGGTGGTTGTAGCAGTTTTCTTTCTCCTTTCTGAGTGGCACTAGGGATTAAGTCCCCCCAAAAGGCTGCAAGCTGAAAAGATTGACATGCAAAGTGGAAGAGCTACCCATCCCGAGAGCTGTGCAAAGCTCAATAGAGAAACACAAGGAAGTTGAAAAACCAAAGCAGCACGATGGCTACAATGATTCATAACTCTTCAGTCACTGAAGCCAAAGATGTTGAAATGGATAAAATGCTGCACAAGAATTCAAAATGTTGATTTTTAAGAGTGTCAAAGACTTCAAAGTAGATACAGATGAACAGCTGCAGGAATGAAGGAAGACAATGTATCATGTGAAAGAGCAATTCAACAAACAAGGATTCTGAAACAAAATGATCAGAAATCTTGGAAATGAACAGCTCAATAAATCAAATCAAAATGTCAGTGGGAATTGATATCAATAGACTAGATCAAGCAGAAGACAGAAATTCAGAGCTTAAAAATAAGATCAATGAATTATTATATTCAGATAGTGATAATAAAAAAATAAGAATTTTATATTGGTCACAATTAAAAGAAAACAATATTTTATATAAAAGAGGGTACTGAGGTATAGACGAAATTCATTAAAAATCTATTCAGTGAAATATTAGCAGAAAATTTCCAAATTTTGGAAGAGATGGACATCCAGGCACAGGAGGCATTTGGAACCCCAAAGCATAAGCAGAAAATAATTTCTCTATGTCATGTTATAATTGAAAGCCCAAGCATACAGAACAAGAAGACAAGTATTGAGAGAAGAGAGAAATGTTAAGCTAATTACATAAGCAAACATATGAGAATAACTGCATATTTCTTAGCAGAAACTAATGGCCAAGAAGGCATGAAGTGATGTATTTCAAGCCCTGAAAGAAAAGAATTGCCAACTGAGATTACTATTTTTAGCAAAGCTGAGAATCAAAGGAGAAATAAACACCTTTCAAATAAGCTGAAGCTAAAATTCATAATCAAATTCAGCATTGCAAAAGATACTTAAAGGAATCCTGTCACAGAGAAGAAGAGTGGGTAAACAAATGAAAATTAAGAAGGAATTGCACACTAGGAAAAAACCATAATGAAAGGAATTAGAACATGCTTTTCAATAATAACCTTAAATGTAAAATTTGGGCATGTCCAACCTGTGGCCTGTGGGCTATTCATTGAGGGGCTTGCCTAGGTTTCATTGAGGGAAGAGAAATTTTCATAGACAGCATATAAAATATATAATATACTAAATTTATGTAAATAAAACATTTTTGTTTTTAATAATTTTTATTATTACACAGGAGGGTCCAGTCAGTGGGTGGCTGGTTGGACATTGTAAATGATACTAATCTCCAATTAAAAGACACAAGCTGGCATGTTATATAACAGTATGACCCAACTTTCCTCTGCCTGCAAGAAACACACCTCACCTGCAAATTCATATACTGAACGAAAGTGAAAACGTGGAAAATTATATACTTTGCAAATGGAATAGTAAAGCAAGCAGAATAGGATACTCATATCTGACAGTCAACTTCAAGCCAAGATCACTTAGAAGAGACAAATAAGTCACTGCAGATTGGTAAAGAAAACAGGAAGATAAAAGAATGATAAAAATAAATAGTAGGCCTCAATATGATAATAGTGAGTGTGAAAGTTAAGCTTGGTCTTGTCAACTTGACCAATGTGACCACTAATAAGAGGATCGCTGGAGGACACTTCTGGGTGTGTCTAAGTCGATCATGGAGGCATGATCCTGAGTACTATGTCTGATCCCTGACCCCTTCCACTTCGGTACTATTCCCCTGCTCTACCTCCTGGCTACTATGAGCTAAGCAGCTTTGTTCCACCATGCACTTCCACCATGATGTTTCTGTGCTGGCACTAGCTGACCATAGATCGAGTCACCTTAAAACATGAACTAACTTGAACCTCTGGACCTCTTTCAAGTTTCAGGTGTCAGGTGTCAGGTATTGTGTTTAGCAGCAGAAAATCTGACTAATACAATGGGTTACTTCAACACTGTACTCTTGTCAATAGATAGGTCATCCAGAGAAAAAAGTCAACAAAGAAACATTAGAGGTAAAATATGCCATAGACCCAATGGATTTAACAGACATCTAAAAAATATTCCATCCAACATCTGCAAAATCCAATCATGTTTTAGGTCATAAACTCTGAATAAATGCAAAAAATATTTTTTGTATTTTAGATGATAATGGAATGAAGCTGCATATCAATACCAAGGGAAGCTACAGAAACTATACAGGGATGTGGAGATTGAAAAATTCATTTTTGAGTGAACAATGGATCCCTAAAAGAATGAAGGGGGAAATTAAAAAATTCCTACCATCAAATGGATATAGAAACATAGCACAGCAGTCCCTGCAGTACAGCAGAGGCAGTTACTGAGGAAAGTTTATAGCTACAGATGCCTGCATCAAACATCAGAGAAATCTCAAATAAAATAATGATACATCACAGAGTCTTAGAAAATTAAAAACAATCCAAAATCAAACACAAAAGAAGGAAAGAAATAATAAAGACCAAAATTTAATTTAATGAAATAGAGACTAAAAGAGCAATAGAAAGCATCAATGAAACAAAGAATTGGTTCTTTAGAAACAAGATTGATAAAAGCTTGGTCAAACTAAACAAAATAAAGAGAAGACCCAAATCAATACAATTAGAGAAGAAAAGAATGTGATATTACAACAGAAATCACTGGTATTCAAAGGATTCCTAGGTCTATTTTAAAATCTATATTCAAATACATTGGAGAATGGAGAAGAGATGGACAAATTTCTGGACACATATGATGACACAAAATTGAATAAAGAGGATATAAAAACCCTAACATGCATTAAAATTGAGGCATTAATAAAATTTTTCCCAACAAATATAATCCCAGAACTGGAGAGAGTCATTCCTGAATTTTACTTGACTGGTAAAGAAGAATTAATACCAATGCTTCTCAGACTACTCCATGAATGGAAAGGGAAGAATTCTTCCATAACCATTCTATGCATCAGATATTACTCTGATACTACCAGATAAGGACACAACAAAATGTGAAAACTTCAGGTCACCTATCATTGATGAAAATAAATGCAAAAATCCTTAATAAAATACTTACAACTGAATTCAACAACACATCCAAGAGGTCAAACACCAGGATCAAGTTTGGTTCATTTCAGGAATGAAAAGATGGCTCAACATAGGCAAATTAGTGAATGTAATATACCACACAAATAAAATCAAGGTTAAACATTACATGGTCTTTCCAACTGATGAAGAAAAAGCCTTCAACATAAGTCAACATCTTCATTAGTGAATTATTACATTACAGTGAGGCCTAAAATCACCATATTTTCCTTGCAAGTTGGAATCTATATTGTGACATTTGGAACTGTTTCTCTGATATCTTACATGTTTTATTTTCACAAGGTCTCCAAACAAGAGTGAGGTGCAGAGAAACAGAGCATTCCGATTCATTAAGATGATAAGAAAATTGTCTCTGCAGAGTCAATGATGATTAAAAATAATGTGAAAAAACGGAAGCCTTTTAGAGCCCGTGACAAGTCCCAGTAGAGACATTAGAGCAGAAGCCCCTAAAGGCTTTGGGGAGTGATTTTTCTTTTGAGTTTTCTTTTGAGAACACCGGAGAGTGGGGTAGCAAGTGTCCATCCTGAGCTGCCCATCACGAACTGGGTATTAACAGCACCTGCTCTTCACACTGGACGTGGTATGGGTCATATGTAGATCTGCAATAGCAGCTTAACAAGTCATCACACATAGAGTCTTTTAACAATGCAGATTTTTAAATTTCACAATTTCTGAGGTCAGGAACTTGGGATGACTTGGTTGTGTTCTCTGAAGAGTATCACAACACTGATATGCAGGTGTTTGCTATTGGCTGGATTGAGCCCTCATCCAGCACCTCTCGAAGAAATACTGCTTCCAGGAATATCCTTTCTGGCATATTTCACTCCCTGAGGTTGTGGACACCGGTTCATGTTGACTGCTCTCTGCCAGGATACATAACAGCCCCCAGCTGCCACCATGTGCGTCACTACCTGGCTCCCTCTGTCCGCAGGTGGGTAGTGGGAAGCCATCCCCAGCTAAATGCCCTTCAGCGTCCAGAGCTCTCTTGCTTCCCTTTTTGTGACCAGCCTGAGAAAACTCTCTGCTTTGCAAAGTGTCCTGTTATTGAATAAGCCCCACCCAAATAACCTTTTCTTAAGGCCAGCTGTACTGTATAATAAACCTAATCTGTTCTCCTCAGAGTCCGACAGGCAAAGCAGAATGTGCACACCTACAGGAAGTCTCAGGACCTGTATTTGTACCACCTAGGAACATAAACAATACAACCTGCTCTCAGTGCTTGTGTGCAAAGTCTGAAAGATGTCACACAGAGGTAAATCGGGAAGGAAACAGGGCTGGTTTTCTCTGGGGGCTCCGGGGGACTGTCTCCCGTCTTTCCAGCCTCCCAAGGTCTGTGGTCTGGTTGAAGTTATGGCCATGCCACTCCAGTCTCTGCCTCCACCCACCACCTTCTGCTCTGCCTTCTGACTCTGACACTTTTTCCTTAGAAGAATTTTTATGACTATATTTGCCCAGCAACATAGTCTCCATTTCATAATCCTTAAAATAATTATACTTTCAAAAGCCCTCAGTATATTTGGTAACATACAGATCGCTGGGATTAGGATGTGTATCTATTTGGGGGTTGTAATTCAGCATAACTACCAGAGTAGCTATCTTAGAATTCTTTTGAAAAGTTTTTTTATTATGTACATTTTTATTGGTGCATGCTGTAGTACATAATGTCACATTCAGGATGGAGAGTTGGGACATGGAAAGGACACATCTTTCTTTTTTTAATCCCCTTTTCCTCTCTGTCCTCCCTCACCCTGCCTCTCTTGGATCCTTCTCCTACACATTTTCCTGTAGTACAAAATGATCATATTCCTTGTAGAGACCTGGCACATGCACACAACATATGAGAGCTCCTTTTTAAAACCACTTATTTCCCTCTCTGTTTTCACCTCTCCCGCCATCTCTCGGTCCCCTTCTGTTATGGTTTGTGTCTGTGTGTCCCCTGCAAAGCCACATGCAGTCATGGGGCAGGCTTTTAGAGTTTATGATTGATCCATGGTTCAATGTTGGAATTATGGGTGTGAGTGCTGCACCTGCCATGGGATGGGTAGTCTGCATATAATTTAAGGGAAGAAAAGAGGCTGCTTGTCCCTGCTCTTCCCTTTTGCTCTTGCTGCTTTTGCTGTTTTCCACTACCATGACCTGTTGCCCTCTACCATGTGGCTCTTTGCCTTGGAGTCAGCCAAGTATGGCCTGAAACTTCCACAAGCTGTAAGCTAAACATACCTTTCCTTCCTCAATTTTGAGCATCACGTATTTTGTCTCAGCAATGAGAAAAAAGTAACCGAGACACCTTCCCATGGTTTCTAAAGACCTGTCTTGCTATTTCCTATTTTCTATATTTCTCTTTGTTTATTATTTACATTTTGGGTTTCTCATATAAGGGAAACGTGATATTTAAGCTTGTGTGTCTGATTCGTTTAATTCGACATCATAGTCTAAAGATGCGTTCATTTTCCTAAAAAAAAAAAATGACTCAAACTTATTCTTTTTTTATGACAGAGTGATACTCCACTGGATATAAATGACACATTTTCTTTATCCACTTATCTGTTAATGTACATAGGAGCTGCTTCCAAGATTGAGCTGTTTTGAGTAGTGCTGCTGTAAACATGAGTATGTACAGACCACTGTAATATGTGTTTAATGCTTTGGGGAGGATACCTAGAATGGGAACAGCTGGGTTAAATGGCATTTCTAGTTTTAGTACTTTGAGGAATCTTTATACAAATTCTCCACCAGCCTACACTCCTAGCAAAAGTGAAGCAGGACTATTTTTCCCCCACTTGTGTCCAGCACTTGTCATTACTTGATTTATAGCTATAAAATGTAGCCACTCTTTCTGGAGTGAGATACAACCTTAGCATTGTTCTAATTTGCATTTTTTGAGCGGCCAGTGATGTTGAACATATTTTCATGTCTTTATTAGCCAGTTCTATTTCTTCTTCTGAGAAGCGTCTATTCATTCCAGTTACCCATTTTGGGAGTGAGTCTTTTAAAAAGGGTGGCTCAAGTTTCTTTCTGAGATCTTCATATATGCTAGATACTTGTCCTTTGTCTGAGAAATAGCTGGCAAAAATTTGCCCACTTCATATGTTGTCTTATTGCTTTGTTGCTTGTTTCCTTTACTGTGTAGCAGCTTTTTAATTGATATGATCCCATTCTCGTGTGACTGGGGTTCTGTTCAGAAAGTTCTTGTCTGCACTTGTGTCTTCAAGAGTTTTATCCATTTTGTCTTCAGCAGATCGTTCTGTTTTAATATTTAGATGTTTTATTTTAGTTTAGCACACGGTGAGAGATACGAGCCTAGGTTCAGTCTTCTGTACGTAGATAGCCAGTTTTCCCAGCACCGTTTTTCCTCCAGTAAAAGTTTTTGGCCCCTTTGTTAAAGATCAGGTAGCTGAGCATTCCTGGAATTGTTTCTGCATCTGTTGTTCTGTTCCATTGATCCACAAGTCTATTTTTTTATCAGTGCCATGCATTTTTATCATTGTAGCTTTGCAGTATAACCTGAAATCTGAGAATGTAGTGGCTTCTGCCTTGCTTTTGTTGTGGAGGGTAAAATTTGCTATTCTAAGTCTCTTCTGGCTCTGTGTAAATTTTAGCATTACTTCCTTAGATCTATGAGAAATGCTGTTGCTATTTTAATTGGAACTGTTTTAAATCTATATATCGAGTTTAGAAGTTTGCCCATGTTGACTATGTTGGTTGTGCCAGTCCAGAAACAGGAGATATCTTTCCACTCTCTGATGCTCTTGTCCGTCTTCCCTTTCAGAGTACTGTAGATTTTATTGCAGAAGTCTTTCACTTCTTTGGTTAGGTTAACTGTGAAGAATTTAGTTATTCATTATGCTTTCGTTAAAGATACTGTTTCCCTAACTTCTTTCTCACTGATTTTATTGTTGGTCTACAGGAACACTATTGATTTTTGTGTATTTATTTGTTGCTTGCTATGCCATTTAAGTTGGTTATTAATTCTAGTCCTTTAGTGATACTTTGGGGGTCTTATATGGACAGAATCATGTCTTCTGCATATAATGGTCATTTAACTGCTTCCTTTCCTGTACATACTCCTTTTACCTCTTTCTCTTGCCTGATTGCTCTGGCTAATGTGTTGAGAACTATACTGAACGGGAGTTATGATAACAGACATCCTTGCCCTGTTCTTGATTTTAGAGGAAAAGTTTCCAGTTTCTCCCCATGAAACCTGATGTTGACTGTTGGTTCATCATAAAGAGCTTTTATCAGATTGTGATATATTCCTTCTATACCTATTTTCTTCAGGGTTTTTTATTTATCATGACTGGATACTGTTTTTTGTCAAAGGTTTTTCTGCATCTATTGACATTGCCATGTGATTTTTTGTCTTTCGTTCTGTTTATGTCATTTTCTATATCCTGGAATGAACCCACTCGGTCGTGAAAGATGATCTTTTGATAATTTGTTGCATTCCGCTTGCCAGTATCTCAGGGAGGATTTTTGAATCTTTATTCATTGAAGAAATTGGTTATGGTTCTCTTTTCACTGGACCTTTTTCTTATTTTGGAGTTCATGTAATGCTTGCTTCTAGGAACGATTTTGGAAGTGCACCTCTGATTTCATTAAAGAGTTTGGGGGGTGTTGGTGTTATATCTTCTCTAACATTCTTGTAGAACTTGGGAATGAACCCACTGGGATCTGAGCTTTTCTTAGTTGGTAGTTTTTTAAAAAATTATTTCTTCAATTTCATTGTTTGATATTGGGGATTTTTACATCTTCTTGGTTCAGCTTTGGTACTTTTTATGTACCTAGCAATCTACCCATTTCTACTGAATTCTCCATTTTATTAGAATAGGTTTTCATAGCAGTTACCAATAATCGTCTGGATTTTGGCAGAATCTGCTGTGATATTGCCTTTTTCATTTCTAATTGCACTGACTTGGGCTTTTCTTTCCATTTTGGTAAGATTGCTAGGAATTTGTTGATTTTGTTTATTTATTCCGTTTTTATCTCTTTTCTTAAATTTAATTAGGCTTATTGGTACAGTTTAGGTATACCCAATGATCCCGTTCATCATAGGGACCTGCGCCTGCACATGACATATCTTGATTTGTCTTTTCCCCCTCCCATTTCTCGCCCCTCCTCTCAAACTCTCCTCCCCCCATTAACAAAGCTTTGTGTTCATTTTATTCTTCTTTTCTCATTTTTCTTTTCCCTTTCTTCCTTTCAACCCTCCCTTCTCCCTAGTTCCCCTTTCCTTTTGAACAATTTCTTCCCATTTCACCATATCTCTTATACAATTTGGTTCGTATTTACAAGTTTATTTTACTTTATGGCAAAGTAGTACTGCATTATATTTAAGAACTACATCGTTTTATCCATTCTTCAGTTGATGTGCATTTGAGTTGTCTCCAAGAGTTAGCTGTTTCCAAGATTTATTACAAATTGTGCTGCTATAAACAGGCGTATGCATATATCACTGTGGTATAATGCTGTTCATTCTTTCAGGAAGATACCAAGATGGTGAATGACCGAGTCAAACGGGTCCTCTAGTGCTAGTTTTTTGAGGCGCCTCCACACTGACTTCCACAGTGGTTGCACCAGTACATATCCCCTAATAGTGGGAAAGTGTTCCCTTTTCCCCACAGCCCCTCCAGCATTTGCTACTGCTTGATGTTTTACTAATAGCCATTCTTTCTGGAGTGAGATGGAACCTCAGTGTTGTTTCAATTTGCATCTCTTGAATAACCGGTGATGTTGAGTGTTTTTTCATATATTTATTTGCCATTTGTACTTCATCTGAGAACTTTGTATCCATTTTAGATGCCCATTTTTGGATTGGGTCTCTAAATTTAGTGGATCTGATTTTTCTTTCAGTTCTTTATATGTTCTAGATATTAGTCCTTTGTCTGAGGAATAAATGGCTAAAATTTTTTTCTCTCTGAGTTATCTTTTCACTATGTTGGTGATTTCTTTTGCTATGCAAAATCTTTTTAATGAGATCCAAGTTATTATTCTTTGTAGTATTTTCCATGTGATCTGGATTTTCTTCATGAGGTCTTTACCTACGCCTATGTCTTCAAGAGTTCTACTTATTTTCCCTTCCAGAAAATTCAGTTGTTTCTGTTTTAATATTTAGACCTTTGATCCATTTTGATTTTAGTTTAGTGCATCATTAGAGACATGGGTCTAGTTTTATTGTTGGGCATGTGGAAAGCCAGTGTTTCCAGCACCATTTATTAAAGAGGTTATCTTTCTTCTAGCAAACATGCTTGGTCTAAAATTCGTTTGGGGTTAGAAGAAACCTAGAACAGCAAGAGCAGTTCTGGGCAACAAATGCAAGGCAGGAGCATCACAACCTCTGAATTGAAGTTATACTACAGAGTTATTGTGATAAAAACAGCATGGTACTCTGGCAAAAAAAAAATTAGAGGATCAATGGAACAGATTAAGAAATGCAGAAAAAACTCCACACTCAGCCACCTCATGTTTGACAAAGAGATTTCTTTAATTTATTGATTCTACGTAATTTCCTTCCTAGCACTAGCTTTGGATTTCAGTTGCTTTTGTTTTACTAAGACCTTGAGGTTCATTAGGTTATTTATTTGAGCTTGCTCTATTTTCCTCATGTAGGAATTCATCACTATAAACTTCAACTTATGACTGCTTACATTGTGTTCCGTAGGTCCAGTATGCTGTACTGACAATATCATTTGATGCTATGAACCAATTTCTTCCTTGATTTCACCTGTGACCCATTAATTATTCGAGAGGGTATTGTTTAATTTCCATGTGTTTGTATGGTTTGTTTTGCCATTTAGTTCCAGTTTGCCTGAACTATGATCTAATAACATGCATGGGATAATTTCAATTTTTTACATTCACATAAGTAAGCTTGGTAGGCTAGCATGTGATCTATTTTGGAAAAAGTCCCATATGCTGCTAAGAAAACTGTATTTTTTGATAGTGGTCAGAACACTGTTGACATCTATTAAATCCATTTGTTTGAAGATTTGGTTCAACTCTGATTTTTTTTGTTCATTTCTTTGTCCAGTTGATCTATTCATTTATGATGGTATTATATTCAGGCTCCTCATTATAATTATGTTGGTGTTTATCTGATGTTTATGATAGTGTTTCTTTTATGAAATTAGATACACCAGCATCTGTGAAATATATGTTTATAATTTTCCTGTTGAATTGTTCCTTTAACCAATATGCACAATCTTCTTTATCTCTTCTGATCAGTTCTTCCTTGAAATCCACTTTGTCTGAAATTCAGATAGCTACTTCTGCTTTTCTCTGAGTTCTCCTTGCATAGAATATTGTTTTCCAACCTTTGATTTTTAATCAATGAATTTAATTTGAAGCTAAATGTGTTTTCTGTATACTGCATATCACTGAGTTTTGTGTTTTGATCCATTCTACCTATCTGTCTGTGTCTCTTAATTATGGAGCTGAGATCATTCACATTGAAAATTATTACTGAGACACAGTGACTTACTTCTGTCTGTGCACTCTTTTCCTCTTGCTAATTTCCTTAATTTTCCCCTTCAGGTGAACTGCTCACCTTGCTAGGCATGTTCATTCTATTTGGCTGACTGGCATTGCTGTCTTGTCCCTTTGTAGGATCTCCTTGGGAAATTTTGTAATGGTGATTTGGTGGTCATTAATGTCTAAGGTACACTTGGTCATGGAAATATGTTATTTCTCCATCAGTTCTGAAGGTAAAGTTTTGCAGGATATAGAAGTGTGGGTTGGAAAGTATCTTTTAGGGCTTGAAGCACTTCTCCAAACCATCCTGGCCTATCTTAGAATACTATATTGGATTTCAATAAGACCTTTATTTAAAATATGAAATCTTATCATTTACAAGTATTAAATGCACAGGAATTGGCTTTTATGACAAAAGACAGCAATCCAGGGTTTGTTTTGATGAATATACACTTGTCTCATGACCACTCACTAACTTGATATTGAGACATGTGAGGTATCTGTTCCCTTTCCAGTGTCTGATTCCATCAGTGCATGAGTCAATTTCTGGAGTCTGTTGCTATTTTTTGTTCTGTTGGTCACCCGTAGCGGTCTCTTCCCAATTCTGTGCGGTCTTAATTATCGTCAACTTATAAAAAGACTTGAAATCTGATCTAACTTTTCATAAATCTTATTCTTCCAGCGGACCTTATCTATTCCTGAGCTCCTGTACTTTCATATAAATCTTAAGATCATCTTCACAAATCTCATATTAAATATTTAATGAAATATATTGATCCACTGGAGTAATTAATATCTTTGTTATGTTTATAATTCACCTTTATGCTCTCTATAGCTGAATCTTCATTAACATTTTTCCAAAAAGAGTGTATAATTTTCTCCAAAATGGCTGGTACAGCTTGTCTTACCATGTCAACAACACCCAGTAATGGTGTAAATGTAAAATAACAGAGATAAACACACATTTAGTATACCACTTAGAATTATCTCTTAAAATTTATTATTCACCTACTCTATGATTTAGCAATTGTATTTTTTTTTTTTATTTTAGAAACATAAAAGTACAAAACCATATTGACAAACAGACACCCATTATCATAGAAAATAGTACAATCACAACTAATCTATAGACAAGGTGATATGGTCTCAACAGTAGTTGTTGCTTTATCCATTGATATCTTCGAATTGTAGATGTATGGACCCATATACAGACATGCAAATTTAGTCAGAC
>PVLD010018835.1:0-37994 GCA_004027595.1 Dinomys branickii
GCCCGGGAGGGGTGGGGGTGGGAACGGCGCTGGCAGGTGGAGGTCAGAGAGTGGAGGAGATCGGGCGGGCGGGCTGTGCTTTGCAGGAGAGCCTGGACTGAGCACACGGGCAGCTGCTCCACAGGGGTGGGCGGTGCGCATGGCTTGGTGGGCTACTTCACTAGTCCATCACTGGCTTGGTGGGGGCTTTGGGTAGGTGTGAACTGGAGACAAGGTCACAAAATGTACCAGCGGGGACCACGGCGGGGGAGCTGGCACTGATGGTCCAGGCCAGCCCCAGGGAGCAGGTGGTTTTGACCTGTGCCTAGGCACAGAGCCCTGAAGCTGCAGGGCAGGAGGTTCAGTGGTGAGGAACCTGTGACGACTACTCCCTTCTGTCCACACTTCTTTTTCACAGGTGACCCTCGGTCCAAGCCACCTGTCAAGCCCAAGCCCCGGGCGCTGCCCGCCAAGCCCGCCCTACCCACCAAGCCCAGCCTGCTGGTGCCTGTGGGGCCTCGGCCGCCTCGGGGCCCCCTGGCTGAGCTGCCATCCGCCCGGAAGATGAACATGCTGGCTGGGCCTCAGCCCTATGGGGGCAGCAGGCGCCCCCTGCCCTTCACGCCAAGGCCTGAGGCCGAGGCCACTGCTGTAGAAGCCGCCCAGGAGCCTGGGAAAGAGGAGCCGCCCCCCTCGACGCTGCCTGCTCGCTGCGCTGCCCCAGGGGGTGTGCGGAAGGCCCCTGCCCCCTTCCGCCCAACCTCAGAGCGCTGTGCGGCCCCCACGGTGGAGGACATCCTGGCTAAGATGGAGCAGCCCAGGAAGGAGGCCCCGCCCAGCGCAGATCGGCTCTGGGGCTCTCGTCTTTCCTTCAACCAGGACGGCAGCTTGCGCTACGGTCCCCGAGCAGCCCTCACCAGGGGCTGGTCCCAGGAGGGGCCCACAGAGACCCTGGCTCTGACAGAGTGTTGGGAAGAGCACAGCGAGAACGCCATGACCAGGTGAGAGCTGAGAGCCTTGTGGGTGGCCCTTTTGCAGCTGTGACCTTTATTTGCCCTTAGAAATCAGTGTGCTGGGCAAACTGGAGTCACCACAGCCAGAAAGTGTTCCCATGGCATGCAATGTCACCAGAACCGTATGTTCTGAAAAACTGTGTAATTCTCTGCTGGGCATGGTGACACATGCCTTTCATCCCAGGACTCTGGGAGGCTGAGGCAAGAGGATTGCAAGTTCGAGCCCAGTCTGGGCAATGTAGCAAAGAATCGAGTCTCTGTTTCAAAATAAGAAATGGCTGGGAAAATAGCACAGACTGAAGCCCATGGTTTCAATCCCTAGTACGAAAAAGAAAAATTCTGGGCTGGGGATATAGCTCAGTGGAATAAGCACTTCCCTAGCAAGCGCAGGGTCCTGAGTTCGATCCCCAGTACCGCAAAAAAAAAAAAAGAAAAAGAAAAAAGAAAAATTCTGTTGCTCAAGTCTGTCAGTGTTGAGTGAAGCAGTTTTAGTCTGTGTGTCCTTAGCCGAGCCCATCCTGACTCACTGACTCCAGGGGTGGAAGGGCCTCCATTTAGATCCATTTTGGAGATGGGGAAACTGAGGCTCAAGGTGACTCCCACAGCTGCTGAGCAGGTGGGGGCAGAGGTGCAGGCTGAGCTCTGTTCTGCTCTGTCCTTTCCCAAGGCCCAGGCCCCTGCTGCTTGCACTCCCTGGGGCAGAGGGGTCAGGACCAGGAGCACACTAGGTGTGCTGTGAACAGTTGGTGGGGATGTTCAGGAGGTCCTCCAAGCCTGGCCTTGAGGAGCAGTGTGTGGCATCCTCTTGGCTTCCTGCAGCCCGAAGGTGCGGGCTGGCTGCACTGGGCTGGGGGCGCTTCGCCCCTTGGGTTTAGGGCCGGTCCTGGTGCTTTCCTCAGAGCTGGCTTTGACCCTTGCGGTGCAGCGGGCAGGCGCATGGGGCGCCTGTCAGGCCTCAGGAGAGGCGCTGTGTGGGTGCAGAGGCCCTCTCCACTCTTCTGCTGTGTTCCATTTCTTCACATCCTGTCTGTGTCCCTCACAGGGGCCCCTCCTCTGACCTGACTGTCAACGGGGACCTGGCTCAGCCGGCCACCGCCGAGCCACCAAGTGACGTGAGTCCCATCCCCCACCCCAGGGCAAGCAGGGCATTTAGCGTGGGAGGTCCTCTGGCACTGTCTTTCACTGTCTGTGTAGTTCAGAAGGGGAAACCGAGGCCCGTGGACTTGCCCAAGGGCTGGTGGCAGGGCTCTCAGGTACCAGGCCAGGGGTCCTGCTGACCACTGTGGTCAGGTGCAGTTCCGGCAAGGTGGCATGTTTGTGAACAGCAGTTGCAAAGGACAGTGACTTTGGGATGGGCTACCTGCACCGGGGGCGCCCATTCCTCGGCTCACCTGGGCGGAGGCCCTGCTAGTTCGCAGGAGGCAAGAGGAGGCAAGAAGGGCCTGAGGCCAGAATGGAAATGTCCACCTCCAGAGCTCTCTCATTGGGCTTCAGAGCAAATGGTCTTGTTTTCTAGGGTTCCTCTTCCATCCCCTCTTTTGCCCCCCACAGTACCTGTTTTCTCAAGAAATTTGTAGCAGAGGTTTTCATTGCTTGGAAGTTCTTGCGGACCAATGGCCACCCCAGCTGCCCTGGGATAGCGGCCTGACTGTTTGTATCTGTCCCATCTGTACTGGCTTCGTGCGTGCCGTAAGCAGGTGTCAAGGAAGCAGCAGAGAGCAAAAGCCCACTCTGGGGTTCCCTGCCCTCAGAGCCCTCCTGCTAAGGTAGAGAGCAGGGCATCATCCTGCCTCAGCCTCCTGAGTGCTGGGATTACAGATGTGCAGCGCCACACGTGACACGTTTAGGATCTGTTGGGGTTGTGTGAGCTGAGCACTAGAACGGATTCAGTTCAGGAAGGTCACTCTGCCTACAACCAGAGCAGGCAGGTGGTGAGGTGAAGGAGTCTGTCTGCGGACTAGAAGCCTGTGGAGAGCAGGTGGTTGCTGCCAAGAGACGGGGTCAGGAGGGATGTTTTTGGTTTCGTTTAGGGTGGTAGAGATGAGAACAGTTGGCGTGCGATGGCCGAGAACCAGAGGGAGGGTGATGCGAGAGAGGAGGGTTGGCCTCCGCCTCCAGCAAGGACAGTGCCCATCTGTGGACACGGCACAGCGTCCTCTGTTGTGGCCTCTGTCCCCGGGGCTGTGATGCCTGGCCTAGAGCCAGCAGAGCATAGAGGTGTGGGGGCCAGGGCCTCAGAGGGATGTGCAGGAGGCTTGGGAGTGGGAGGGCGAGAAGGCTGGGGTTGGTGGACCCTGCGAGGTGTGGGGGAAGGGGAGGAGCGGGCGAGGCAGAGGGCAGGACCCACCTGAGTGGGGCGCCAGCTTTGCCTTTGCCCCGGGGAGGACGGCCCTGGGATGTTGGGAGAAGGTGGCTTGCTGTGCTGCCCTGAAGGGGCCGCGCAGTGTCACTGGTGTTAGGGCAGTTGGTGGAGGTGGCGTGGATCCTGGAAGGAGGGGTTTGTAGGAGTTGCTCATAGATGAGTTTTGGCGGTCAGGGCTGATGGGCAAGGGTTTTGGAGCCAGAGTGTCATAGAGCCAGAGGGCGGAGCACAGGCAGGGAACTCAAGGCCAGCAGAACCTGGACTGGAGCCTGGGACCGGGACTGAAGGGGCTGCCTTGGCCGGGTGGCTGGTTCACGGGTTCTGGGTCAGTGTCAGACGGAGCAGGCTGAGGGCAGCCAGGGCCTGCTGCCCTCTGCCGCTCTCCTCAGTGCCCCCCACCCCACATCCAGCAGCAGGGGACAGCTGCAGCACTGTGAGGTGATGTTGCTGACAGCCTCATCCACATGGGGAAACTGAGCCTCAGACCTGTGGAGTCGCCACTCAGCTCCTGGGGAGGTGGTGCCGGCATGAGCCCAGGCCATCCTGCCCCTGCTGCTGTGTGGGTGGCACTGGACCCCATGGCTTACGGTCCCTTCCTTCCTGGATGTTCCACTCCCCAACTCCCTGACCATGAACACTGGGGGACCCTTGGACAAGCGCACTTTGGCTTGGGTGGTGGCAGGAAGGGTGACCCAGGTACCCGCTAGGTATAGGTCTGGGAGATGGCCTGCGGAGGACTTGTGACCCTAGAAGTTGGGGTGTCGCTGCGCCGACCATGCTGGTCCCTGGCTGCCTGAGCCCTGGTTTCCTGTCCAGGTTGTAGCTGGAGGCATCTCAGGCTGGGGATCCTGCAGCCAGCTGAGCAGTGACTGACGCCTTTGACCTTTGTCTTGCAGGTTTCTGCCAAGGCCTGGGTCCCCTCCAGTCCAGGCTGCCCTGAGGATGTCGCTGGCCCAGCCCCGGGGTCCCCCCAGGCCCTGGGGTCGCCCCAGACCCCCTCATCCCCCGAGAGCTCTCCCCAGCATGCTCAGCTCCCTGGAGCCCAGAGTCCTGCGGCTTCTGAGGCCTCTCCTTGCCGCCCTGTGACTCCCCCACCCCCGAGCACTACTTGGTCCACTGCTGCTGAGGGCCTTTGTCAGCCCCCCAGCCCGGGGCTCCCCTCTGAGGAAGCCTCAGAGACCCCTGATGCCAGCTGCCCTCCCCTCAAACTGGTCTTGGAGCACCCTGGTCCTGAGCACCCTCTGGCCAGCCCTTCTCAGTCCCTCATCGAGGGGCCTGAGGTGCCGGAGCTCACGAGGACATTTCCATCTGGGGAGGAGGTTGCTCCCAAGGGTGACCCCGACCTCTGTCCAGCCAGCCTAGCTCAACGCCGCTTCTCTGAAGGTGTCCTCCGGCCGCCCAGCCAGGGCCAGGAGAAGCTGGGGGGCTCACTGGCCTCCCTGCCCCAGGCCCAGGGGAGTCAGTTGGCCCTGGATCGTCCCTTCAGCAGTGGGACGGAGTCCAACTGGAGCCTGTCGCAGTCGTTTGAGTGGAGCTTCCCTGCTCGGCCCTCGGGTCTGGGCACGCGGCACTTGGACTGCCCACCGCCCTCACCCATCACCGAGGCCAGCGAGGCCGTGGAGGCTGCTGAAGCCGGCAGCTGTGCTGTGTCTCCGCAGGGGGAGACAGCCCGGGCCCCTCCTGGGGATGCGGGGAAGCCTGTTTCCTGGGGGCAGGCAGAAGACCTAGGGGTCTCCCTATCACCTGAGCCCCTGTTCACGTCAGAGGCCCTACCCCTGCTGCAGGCCAAGGACAGGTCAGAGCTCCGGGAGCCGCCAACTGGACAGGAAGCACTGCTTCCTCCGGTCACCAGAGAGGCCGCCCTGTCCCTGCTGGAGCCTGTTCAGGGCCAGCAGCAGCCAGCAGCCCCTGACCAGCCCTGTGTCCTCTTTGCCAATGGACCCAGCCCTGGGCAGGCGTTGCCTGTGGAGGAGGCGGTGCCCCTGGCCCGGGCTGAGACCACTCAGCCCACGACAGAGGCCCAGGACTGGCACCTGGCATCTCCCGAGCCTGTGGGGCCTGGCAGCAGTGCTCACTGGCTAGATGAGCTCTTGGCCTCCCCGGCACCGCCAAAGGTCAGGCCGTGCCCAAGCACCCATCCTGAGGTGAGGACTTAATGGGTATGGAGACCAGGCCTGGGCTGTTATCCTTTCAGCCTGGACTTGGTGTGAATGAGCTGGGGCAGCTGTGAACCTGTGCACAGCGCAGGGTGGTACTGGGGTTGGCTGTTGTGCAAGTTCAGAGCCTGAGGCTGAGGGGCTTGGGTGCGAAACTTTAAGGTTCACGGACCTGCATTTCCTTTTATTTGGGGATCCGTGAGCATGCGAGGCAAGTGGCCTGCACCAGGGTGCGCCTGGTTTCTCCAGTGTTATAATAATAGCATTGAGCCAGGTGTGGTGGCAGGCTCCTGTAATCCCAGCTCTTGGGAGGCTGAGGCAGGCGGATCTTTGTGAGTTTGAGGCCAGCCTGGGCTACATAGTTCAAGATCAGCTTGAACTACATGGCTAGACCCATATCAAAAAAATGGCGTTTGTCTCTCAGCGTCGTGCTGTTGGTAAAATGAAGCGTAGAAGGTGCTAGGTGTTGTGTGTGTTGCTGAGTGTGCAGTCCATCATTGTCAGAATATTGTGGAAGACAAAATAGCACAGCCAGGGGTCAGAGCTGGGCTCAGCGTGACAGCCTGGCAGGTCTGCCGGGGTTGCTAACCTGGCACTGCCGTCTCTGTGTGGAGGCAGCTGTGAGCATGTGGCTCTGCGCTCCTTTGCCGGGGTAGCCGTCTGCGAGAGGAGGTAGCCTGGCTGGTGGGGGTGCTCAGCAGGCGTTGTTCCTGCGACCCTTGTCATTGTGGATGGGCAGCAGGGTCCAGCAAGCGGGGGCCCTTTCTCCTAGCAGGCCGCCTCTGTGCTTGGGGTTCCTGGCCCAGGCTGGCAGGGGTGGGGTGGAGGAGCGGGAAGGGTTAAGACGTCGCAGTAGGTGTGTCTGTCCGGGCCACGGTGACTCAACTGGCCTCTGGGCGGGGCTGCCGCTGCAGCTGCTGGCTGGAGGAGCAGAGCCAGGGCAAGGAGCGGAGCCAGAGTGCTAGCCCGCCCGGCAGGTCTAGACGCCGCCGCCGCCGCACCCAGCAGCCCGGGGCGGTCGCCAGTGTGGGCGGAGGGGCCATGGCTGGGGCTGGGGACCGGGAGCCCAGCGTGTCTATCCTGCGGCGGCTGCTGGCCAATGCGGCCCTGCGGGACGAGGCCGGCAGGCTGCGAGGCCCCGAGCCCAGACCCAGGCCTCTGAGGTCGGGGGTGAGTGCTGGAGGCGGTGGGGGCAGCGAGCTCTGTGTGCACGGCAGCCCCACGAGGTGAGAGTGCTGAGGGGCTTTGCCCCCACTGCGGGGAGCTACAGAGGGGCCGAGTGCCCCCGGTCCTGAGGGAGACCTCGCGCCCGGCAGGGAGCCAGGTGTTGCCCAAGGTTGTAAACATGACCCCTGGACCAGCAGTGGGGTGCCCTTTGGTGCCAGGCCTATGTGGGCATGCTGCTTGGAGGCTGTTTGTGCAGTTGGGATTGTCCCTGGTGAAGGATGAGGACCCCCAAGGCCCAGAGGGGCTCAGGTGGTTTGTCGAGGTGCTCACGGTCTCACAGCTGGAACCCGACCCTGGACAGTCAGGCCAACTGGTGGCACTGACTTCACTCTGGATCGATTCCTGCTCTGATGACCTCTGAGCATTGTGTCTTTGTGTTTCTTTCCTTTTCTCGCAGGGACTCCTTGGCTGGGCCCAGAAAGATCTGCAGAGTGAATTTGGCATCACAGCGGACCCGCACCCCAGCAGCATGGAGCCTTCTGGCTGGTCCCACATTGCTCCTCAGGACTGTGGCCGTGGGGGTACCAGCCCCTCAGGAGACTTGGGTCTGGGGGACCGGGACTGGCCCAGGGAGTGTGGCCCGGGAGCTGGAGAAGGGAGCGGAAGGGGGTGGGCTGAAGTGGGCAGCACCCAGGCCCTGAGGGACGTGTGTGCTCCAGAGCAGCTCGAGGCCCACGACCGGGTGGTCGGAAAGTCAGCCCTGCTCAGCACCGAGAGCTGGGAGGCTAGTGTCCAGGACCAGGAATTGGGCCAGAGGGATTTTCGGAACACATTCTCCAGCCTCCATGCGGAGCTCCAGGACCAGGAGTTGGGGAGGAGGGATACCTGGGACAGGTTCTCCAGCCGGGATGCGGAAGTCCAGGACCAGGAATCGGGGAAGAGGGATTCCCAGGACACGTTCTCAAGTCTCCATGCAGAGCTCCAAGACCAGGAGTTGGGGAAGAGAGATTCCCAGGACACATTCTCAAGTCTCCACACAGAGCTCCAGGAACGAGAATTGGGGAAGAGGGATTCCTGGAACAGGTTCTCCAGCCGGGATGCGGAAGTCCAGGACCAGGAATTGGGGAAAAAGGATTCCCAGGACAGGTTCTCCAGTCTCCATGCAGAGCTCCAGGACCGAGAGTTTGAGAAGCGAGACTCGCTGGGTGTGTACGCCAGCCAGGAACCCAGCCTTCGGGACTGGGATTTTGGGGGGAGAGGTTGTCTGGGCACCCATGCCCCCCAGGCCACCAAGGAGCAGGCCCGAGAGTTGGATAACGAGAATCCCGTGGGCTACAGCAGCCAGGACGCCGAGGAACAGGACCGGGAGTTTGAGAAAAGGGACTCCTCACATGGTGCCTTTGACTGCCTGGCAGCGGCATGCTGGGACCAGGAGCTCAGGCCAAGCGCTTGGATGCGGGAGTACGGAGATAGTGACCGTGTGCAGGATGGGGGCCTCAGCCCGCAGGCAGCCCAGCAGCAGCAGGAGGAGATGGAGAGGACCCCAAGTAGTCAGGACCGCTGGGCTGTGGGCCAGCCAGAGGAGCAATGCTCCGGGGGACTGCAGGGAGACCAGGGTGGCGGGCCAGGTGGTGGCACCAGCCAGGAGGTGGCAGGACCTGTGGGCGCTGGGGACGGGGACTCCGGGAAGCGAGGCTGGGCTGGGGAGTTGAGCCTGGGTGTTGCTCCACAGCCCGAGGCAGCTTTTAGCCCAGGGCTCCGGGACTGGAGGGAGGACTTGAGCCCGGAGCCTGCGGCGAGGAGCTCCCAGTTCGGCATCATTGGTGATGACCGAGGGCTTGGTGCCGGCCCGAGCAGCCCCAGTGGGGCAGAAGGTGGCCACTTGGTGTCTCCTGGGGAGACAGTGGCCGGGCCTAGGGACTGGGCTGACCAGCTAGGTCTCAGGAACTTGGACCTGTCTAGCTTCGGGGCCCCTGGGGATGTGGTTGAGGCCCGAGAGGCAGCTGTGGGGCAGGTTGGCTGGCCAGACCGCCTGGGTGTGCGAGACCATGGCTCAGCCAGCTGCTCAGAGGCACATGGGTCTGTGGAAAGTGGTGTGAGCAGCGGGGTGCAGAGTCTGGCCAGGGTCAGGGAGACCGGAGGCCATAGCCTTGGAAGAGAGAGTGGCGTGGGGCAGACAGACTGGTTTGGCGTGGAAGCCAGTGAGTTCCTTAGATCCAGGGAGTGTGGAGTGGGACAGGCAGACTGGAGCCCCAGCGTGGGGCTTGGGAACGTGGCCCCCAGGGTTGGGTGTGGCCCTGAGGAGCCTGGAGAGCTGGAGGGGGGCCTGGTGGGCTGGGGTGAGGACCTGAGTCTGAGGAAGTTGGAGGAACCCTCTGGCCTGGAGTCAGTGGGTGCCCGGGGCTGTGGTGTGGGCCAGATGGAGTGGGCCCATGATGAGGGGCTCCAGACCGAGGGGCTGCCTGGATCCCCCAGTGAAGCCAGGGAGTGGGGGGTGGGGGAGGCAGGACCTGGTCAGGAGCCTGGCTTCAGGAGGAGCGGGAGCTCCTCTCCCTGCTTGGAGGCCAGGCAGTCGGGGGTTGGCGAGACCAGCAGGCTGGAGAGCCAGGGTGAAGACCCCGCCTCGCCTTCTTCTTCGGAGACATGTGCTGCAGACTCTGGGACGGAGATGGGAGAAGCTGCTGGCCATGGAGCCAGGTAAGGGAGCCCATGGGGAGGGCAGGCGGGCAGGGCGGTTGCGCTGCACAGAGGTCTTTCCCTGTGGACTTTGCGTGGGGCACACGCTGACCTTTGGGGCCGTGAGTGTTGAGTTCTGCCCTGTAGGTTTTATGTTGAGGTGGGCCACACAGGCAGGTTTTGTATCTGAAAGGCAAGCGTGAGCTCTGGGGCACTCAGTGCCATGCTGCCCATGGCTCGAGCTGTCTTGGTGGCTCGGAGCCACAGCCCTGTGGGAAGCTGAGTCTCCGGCCTGCAGCCCAGTGCGCTCTGCACTGGCACCTAGACCGGAAGCCACAGGTGCTCCTGGGCCGGGGGCACAGGTGCTGCTGCAGGAACCAGGGGATCACGGGTCTTCTGCTCTGGTGGGTGTTAGCTCTCATCCTCCAAGGTTAGGTATGCAGGTGTCCTGGGCCCCCAGGATCAGCAGGTCAGGAACCTGGAGTGGTTGGGACCTGGCTTGGCCTTGACCTTGTTTCCTGGAGTAGCACACCAGTCACATCTGTGGCCTGTGCATCTGTGGCCTGTGTATTCATGCCTTGTCTCGTGGATGCTCACTGGCTGCTGTGGCTTTGGGTCTCCTGAACAGGTTGTGACAGGCCATGCCTCTGTTTTGCTAACGTTTCTGCCCACAGAGGCTTGAGCCCCTCCAAAGAGTAGGAGGCTGGTGGCACCTAGCTGGGGTAGAAGCTCTGGTTGGAGGGGAGGGCAGGTGCAGCGGCGGGGGCTGCACAGAGCGGGGGACAGATGGGAGTGGGAGGAGCTCAGCGGGCTGCAGGCGGCAGGGGCATTTGGGGTGGAGGCGGAGAGGGCTGAGGCCTGGGTGTCTCCAGGAGCTCGGATTGGAGGCTGTGGGGAGGGTGGGCACGGGCACAGGGCGGAGTGAGGCTCCCAAGCTCCTGGATGAGAAGGGTGCCTGGGGTGTGGTGTTGCCGCCCCCATCTCTCCTTGGTACTCACAGCACCCCAAACCCCGGGCCCAGCAGCCTGCTGTCCCTCATTGCTCCCCAGCTGTGGGCGTGGGGGGTTGTGACCCACGTGGGGCACAGGGCACTGTGGGGTGGCCCTGCGTACCCCTGTGCCCTGTGTGGCTGAACTGGCAGGAGCAGGGCCCGCAGCCCTCACCTGTGCCTGCTGAGGGATGGAGGGTGGCCATGGAGAGGGTCCTGAGGGCCTGCCTGCCCTTGAGGACGGCTGTGGGTGTTGGCGTTTCCTGAGCTTGGGGTCAGCCAGGTTCCCACAGAACCCGCTCCAGAGCAAGAAGGAAGGGGCTGCTGGGCCCCAGTGTGTGCTGTGCCTTCCCTGAAGGGACCTAGAGAAGCCCTGACTTCGTGCGCAGCGGGAAGGTGCCACACGCAGTGGCCGAGCAGGAGGTGCAGGTCTGCAGCATGAGTCTCACAGTTCCCAGGTGGAGCTGCTGGGCGGCTGGGCTGGGGGAGCCGCGCCATGGAAAGTTCCTCTCTAAGGAAGGTCTGGCGGCCTCCCCCAGCAGGAAGTCCTGGAGATTAGCTCAGAGCAATCTGGCCCTGCTCCGGTCTGCTCTTGGCCTCTGGTTCTCCCAGCACCGCTGTGGCCTCAGGCAAGGGTGTTCTCCCCCCAGCGCTCCCGGCCCTCTCTGTAAGTTAGGGGTACTTTGCTCCTAGGACCCACGGCATTTTTTCTGGAGACTAAAGGTAAATGCATGCAGAGTGACAGCTGCAGACCTGTCTAGCTTATGATAATCACTGAAAAAATGTTAGTCACACCTATTTGGATCTGTTCGGAAGTTTAGCTGTGGTGTCCATAAAGTAAGACCGTCAGGACTTTTTTCTCTTCTTTCTAGACGGGATATTGCCTTGTAGTTCAGGCTGGCCTTGAATTCATGCAATCCACCCGCCTCAGCCTCCCCTATGCTGGGATGGATTATAGGCATGTGCCGCTGTGCCTGGCTCCTTGGGGACATTTTTCTTATTGCCCTCAGGTAACAAAGAATCCTCAATTATGAACTGACACAGGCGAGCCCGCACTAGCAGAGGGTGCTCTGGGAGAGCTCGGTCCCCTCCTCGGGCTCTGGGACAGCGCGTGCACCTCTGGGTCCCTCAGAGCCGGTCCCCTCCCCACTCCTGTCGCCTACCCATCCCTGCACCTTCCCTGGCGCAGTAGTGCAGAGGCAGCTGGGCCGTTTCCCAGGGAGCCGTGCTCTCCTTTCCTGGGGGATCCTGTGAGTGCCCAGGCCTGTGGTCGGCTGCTGCCTGAGCCCTCAGCCCTGGCCCTGCGGACCTCTGGGGCTGCTCCTTGCCTCCTTCCTCCCCAGGCCAGTGTCGCCCTCTGTCTTGGTCACCAGGAAGCCACAGCTCTGCAGGTCCCCTGCGAGGGTGGGTCACACGGCGTGTCTGGTGTAGACGCCCTGGAGGTGCTGGTGTGGAGGAGGGTTTCTGGTTCCATTTCCCCAGTGTAGGTTTCCCCCATGAGCCCACAGAGCTCTGGGGCTCCGATGTTCCCTGTCTGAGAGGCCAGAGGCCAGGGTTGGGGCTCACCTCTCCGCCCCTGCTTCCCTGCCAGGAGGCCCCACTAGGCTGGAAATCTCGGTGCTAGGGTGGGTGAGTCTGGGTCTTGGAGTACTCATGCCCACACCCCTCTGCTAACCTCTGTCCCCCTCGCTGCTTGGGGTGACCAGACTCTGGCCTCCTCCCCTGAGGGGCTCCTGTGTCCCTCGTTCAGCAGCTGGGGGGACCGGCTGTGCCTGCCCTGCCCTCCCCTGCTGCCCTCTTCCAGCTCCCTCGCTCTGTGTCTAGTCGCCTGCCTGCCGTCCTCCCTATGTGTGTGTGCTGCTGGGCTTCCGTGTCGGCTGACAGTGCATGTGCTTTGGGCCTGGTGGCTGGGACAGGCGAGTTTGTGTTGGGTGTGGTCGCAGCAGGCAGATGACACATGAGCTGCATGGAGGGCACGGAGACCCCAGAGCTCGCCACGGACGCTGGACCTGGTGCCTAGATGGGCCTTGGGGACCAAAAGCCCCAGAGCCAGGCCTGGGCTGGGGCACACAGGCTGCTGTGCTGTCTGCGGAGGGGAGTCCACTGGAGGTGTCCAGGAAGGGACTGGGTGTGGGGGAAGCTTCCCAGGTTGGGCCAGCTTGTGCCAAGAGGCCAGTGTGTTCTGGTCCAGTTCTGATGGTGGTCCGATGAGGCTGAGGGGAAAAGATACAGTATTGCCCAGCACTTGGGAGGCTGACGCAAGAGGATTGTCAAAAGTTCAAGGCCAATCTGAACTACGCAGTGAGACCCTGTCTCAAAAATCAAAAAAAAGAAAGGCCCAGAGTTGGGGTAGGGGCTGAACATGGTATGGGTGGGGCAGGCAGGCGGGCCAGAGCCCAGGGACCGTGACACAGCCAAGTGCCCAGGAGCAGGGCAGTGACTGTGACTGCTGAGTCAGCCCCGGGCCGGAGGCCTGAGACACTTCCTCATCCCTTGGCCTGTGAGACACCGAAGGGCCTAGAGGCCCAGGCTGAGCAGGCCTAGCCCAAAGTGCCTCAAAGCAGACCGTGGGTATGAGGCAAATGCCGCACCTGGCCCTGAGGGAGGCCCGCTCAAACAGGTGCCCCGAGGCAGTCCACAGAATCGGGGCTATGTGCACAAGGCCTGTGAGACACAGGCAGTATTCTGGTGTGGATTGGGGTCCCAGCCCGGAGACCCACCATGTATCCACTCGTGTTCCAAAATGTGAGAGCCTACCGCCTCGACCGCCTGGCTGCCGGTGTCTAGGAGGGAGGCTCGTCCCCCGGGGCACTTGCTCAGGTGGGTCCCTATGTTGCCCCCCAGGTGTCTCGCCCGCTCCCCACCCCCTGGTGCCCAGGGCCTGCTGGATGGGCCACAGGTGACCGGCAGTGCCAAGGCAGCGGTACCCAGGGAGTCGGCAGCCTCAGGGCTCAGCGTCCTGTCGGAGCAGGAAGGAGCTGCAGCAGGTGGCGACCAGGGGCCACCAGCAGAGGCCGGTGGGGACCCCCTGCCCGCCCGGAGGCCTCAGCCGGATGGCGAAGCCAGCTGTGTGGAGGAGGTGGACGGCACCTGGGATCTTGCAGGGCCTGGGCACAGGGAGCGGGACCCAACTCTGACCCCACGGCGGCCGCCCCCAGGGCCTCTGCCCAGCAGCCCCATCCAGGACTTCTCCTTCATCGAGGTCAGTGTGGGAGTTGCAGCCGCGCCAGTGGGCAGAAGGTGGGGGCAGGTGCGTCACAGGCATTGCTCTTGTCCCCACCAGGACACTGAGGTCCTGGACAGCGCCATGTACCGGAGCCGTGCACACCTGGGCCGTAAGCGAGGGCACCGGGCCCCGGCCATCCGTCCTGGAGGGACGCTGGGGCTGGCGGAAGCTGCCGACTCGGACGCACGTCTCTTCCAGGACTCCTCAGGTACGATCCCCTGTGCGTGTGGCGCCATGTCTGGGTCTGTGTGAGGGCCCTGGGGTGGGGCTGGCCGGGTCTGCTCTGTGATGGCTCCCTGTCCCTGCTCCACAGAGCCGCGGGCAGCTCGGGTGCCGTCTTCCGATGAGGAGGTCGTGGAAGAGCCACAGAGCCGCCGGACCCGCGTGTCCTTGGGCACCAAGGGGCTGAAAGTCAACCTCTTTCCTGGCCTGAGTCCGTCAGCCCTGAAGGTAGCACCTGGTCCTCAGCAGCCCCTGACGAAGGCCCTGTGTCCAGCCCGTCTGCTCCCCACCCCTCTGTGTTCCCCTGGCCCTCGTCTCCCTCTCCTGGCCCTCTGCTGTCCTTAGAGGCCCCGAGACCTGCATGTCCTGCGGGAACGCGGGCAGTGTGTTCCTGTCCCAGAACTTGGGGTCATTCGTTCCCTGTGCAGGCACTGGGCTGGGCTGGGCTGGGCTGGGCAGAGGCTGGGGCTGGGGCGGGGGCGGGTGTCTGGCCCAGGCTGCTCAGCTGAGTTTGGCACTGTTGGAGATACCCACTGCACGCGAGGGTTGGTGAGACCGCAGCAACGGTGAGGCGTGGTTCCAGGTGCGCTGTGCCGTGGAGGTCTGGCACTCCCGCGCGCTCCGTCTGTTCATCTGCCTCTGCCTGGACCCCTCCCACAGGCCAAGCTGCGCTCCCGGAACCGCTCGGCTGAGGAGGAGCCAGCGGAGGGCAAGGCAGGCCCAAAGGAGGCCGCGGTGCACCGCTCCAAGTCCTGCAAGGTCCCTGGGCTGGGAAAGCCCCTCACATTACCCCCCAAGCCAGAGAAGTCCTCAGGGTAGGTGACCGGCCTCCATGCTTCCCTGATGGCTTGGTAGGGGACCCCACTTTGCAGCAGGGGGAAACTGAGGCTGTGATTAGCTTTGTACCAGGCCCCAGCCCTTCTGATGGGCAGAGGGGCTCCGTCCTGCCCTGTATCGTCCCCCCCGCTGCACTCCCAAAAGTTCACCTCCCGTACTGTCCCTGTGCCATCTAGGTCCGAAGGATCATCACCCAACTGGCTGCAAGCCCTGAAGCTGAAGAAGAAGAAGGTCTGAGGGGCCACTGAGGTGAGGCCTTGCTGTTGTGGGAGGCCCTGTGCCCTCTGGCCTGGGTGGGAGCGGGCAGGAGGGCCAGCCTGGTGCCCAGTGAGGACACAGCTGGGTGGTTGCGGCTGCCCCCGACGCCGTCTCTGTCCCGCAGGTCTCCCTCTGGCAGTCTCTAGCAGTGCTCGTTCCTGTGGGATCCCTGACTGGGGCCGGGCGCAGCCCCTGCCCTGGCCCCCGTGGAGCGTGGGGCACATTCGCACACTTTGCATTGCCTCCCGGCCCCGCGCACCACCACAGGCCCTGCCTCTGCTGCCGCCGGGCTTGAGGGTTTGGGGCCCTCCTCCCTCTGCCGCGGCCTCAGCCTCCCTGGGTTTTCTTTTGATACCAATTTCTAGTGTTTTTATAAAGGCCTTCGATTTTTGTAATGGGTGGAGCTTCCCTGGCCCTCGAGGTGCCCTATGGAGACCAATGACATTTTGCCACTTGAAACATTCAATAAAACGTTTTGGGAATCAGTGTTGTCCATGGCTGTGATCAGAGAGGCAGCTCGGAGCCTTCGTCCCCTGGAGCTCCTGCCCACGTCGTCGCGTCCCCTCCGTCCGTGTGCTGTGCCTGCGGAGGGTGTGTTGGTCTTAGATTCCCATCCCAGCAGCTGGCCCCGGGAACGCCGTCGCCATGGCGTGGCCCTCATGGGTCAGTCACAGGGGACCCAAGCTCCTTCCCTGGAGATTGAGCCGTCCTCCGGGCCGTCCCCAGCACACAGTGGGAATGCGGAGGAGGAACAGTTGGGTGGGGCGCTCCGTCCACTCGCTGCTGGGCGCAGGGCCTGGGATCGGGTGCGTGTACACCGCCAAATGCAGTTCTAGTGTCTGGGGGGCAGTGAGTGTGGGGCCTCCATACCTCGCCGCGGGGCCAGAGTTCCAATGTGGAGCCCCGGGGACCCCACGTGGCTGCAGCGCAGACTGCTGTTCTCTGCAGTCCCAGCTCAGGCTCCCATGGGCTGACGGAAGGGGAGGCTGGGGAGGGTCCTTCTCCCTAGGCGCCTGCAGCCTTGCCTGGCTCTGTCTCCGTGCTAGCCCCAGGTAGGTGGCAGCCCCATCCCTGGCCTAGTGCTCTGCCATCTTGATTTCCTAGACTCTTGAGCCCGTACCCTCCCTGTGACCTGAGCATCACTGACTCTGCTGACCTTAGAAACCATCTCATTTACCTGTGCTGCTTAGCCTTTTTTTTTGATACTGGGAATCAAACTCAGGACCTTGCACTTGCCAGACTGGCACTTATGCCACTGAGCTATATCCATAGCCCTCTTTTGTTTTGTTTCGAGCCAGGGTCTCACTATGTAGCCCAGGCTGGGCTTGAACTTGTGGCGGTCCTCTATCCTCAGCCTTCTGAGGGCTGGAATAATAGGTGCGCACCACCGTGTCTGGTCTGCCTTTTACTCTTTGAAAAATGTGAATGGGTCTATCTGTCTAATTGGAGAATCTCACCTAAGGCATAGACCTAGGGAAGTGCATGTATGTAGTTTCAGAAGCCTGCCCAGAACTGGTCATCAGCTTCCTGAGCACACAGTCCTCCCTGGGGCAGCCTTCTGGGTGCTTATTCACAGTACACAGTACCCCAAAGGCCCTGGCCTGGGAGGTGAGTGGGGAACCTTCGTCCTGGAAGGTTCCTGAGGTGGGGGAGGAGGCGTGGGTTGCACGGGTGACAGGGGGCTGTGCCCGGCCTCCAGGCCCTGCAGTCTGTGCTGAGTTCTGCCCCCGTCCCGCCTCCCCGAGGAGCAGGACTGGCAGCGGCCCAAGCCAAATACCTCGGGCTCATTAGTGGACAAACACACCCCCGCTCAGGAAGGCAGGGCGGGTTGCAGTGTGGGCCAGGCTTCCCACCCTCTCCCTGGGATTTAGTGCCTTTGTTTTGGGTGGGACAGAGCAGGCACAATAGACACACACACACACACACACACACACACACACACACATTCAGTCATTGGCCATCAAGGCAGGTGTGTGTGATGAATAATAGAACTGGGAAGGAAGTGCTACTCCTTTTTGTTTGGGGGGCCTTGGTATATAGTTCAGGGTTGCCTCAATTTGTCTAAACTTGAGATCCTCCTGCCTCAGCCTCCTGAGTGCTGGGATTAGAGCTGTGTGCTACCGCTCCCCACTAAGAAATGCCACTTGTCATGAAAACCTTGCTTCAGTGGGACCCAGGCTTCTCTGGAGTGGCCTCAGAGGATCTGGAAAGCCACTGGACGCCTGTGGAGGGGAACCCTGGATGCCCTAGTGGGCTGGTCAGTGTCTGTCAGAGGTGGTCCTGGAAGGGCTGAGCCCTGAGAACCACATGGCAGGCAGCAGCTCGCCGCATTCCCAGATCAACCCTCTGCCCTTTGTGCCATTAGGTGACAGGGTCCGTCCTCCGAGGGGTCCTTCCTGGGACTGTCAGCGATGCCTGAGGTATCTCTTCCCTGTGCCTGCCTCTTTTCAGTACCTGGACTGCACCCAGGGCCTTCACACTGAGCTCCATCCCCAGCTCTTTTTAAATTTCTTTTGAGACGGGCTCTCTCAGCTTTGAAGGCCTGGCTTAGACTGTCCGGAACTGTCCATTCCCCTGCCTCAGGCTTCTGCATAGCCAGGAGCAATTCGCCCAAGGGAGGCCTCACGCGTGTGACCTGGATGCCAGGGTGAGCAAAGTCGCTCATACTGAGCATCTGGGGACCTGGGTCATCCTGTCACTGTCCACACCTAGTGATCCAGGAGCCAGAGTTGGGGCCCGGGACTCCAGAACCAGCTTGCTATTGGCCGCAGGCCCTGTATCTAGTGGTGGTGGAGGGGTGTTGCAGGAAGGCTTCAGAAGATGGCTGCCCTGTCAGGCGCTGCTCCCCAGTGTCCTGTCCCTTGGGTGTGGTTCAGCCCCTGCTGTGGTCACAGTATGTCCAAGAGGGTCAGGGGCAGCTCTGCAGGGCCCTGGGCTGACCAGGGGTTTCTTGGAGCTTCTCTGAGCCTTGCCTTTGAGGGAGCAGACTGCAGTGGGCACAGTTTTCTCAGGGCTGATCCCTCCTACCCTCAGCTCACCTGGGGGCGGCCTTTGGCCCCTTCCCCTGCCTCCAAAGTGCACCTCACAGCAGGGCTGGGAAACCCCCTGGCAGCCTGTGGGGCACCACACCCTCCCTGGGGATGGTGCCAGGCTCTGGCTGCCGGAGCTGCCGGGTATGGAGTGATAAAGCGGGTTTTCATCACCGACCAAGAAACGACTCTCACCGTACTTTTATTTATATAGCACTTTACCTCCAAGGGCCGAGCACCCAGCCATTCATCATGTTTTTAAAAAGCAGAGTTTATTGAACATTTTCTCCGATGACAGAAGCAAAGCATATTTACTGGGGAGCACTTAGACAATGCAGGGGAGGACAGCAGGGAAGAGCAACTGCCTGGGAGCTCGCCCCCAGATACATCGCCCCTGTTTTCAGTTTAGAAGGAGACTGTTTTGGAGTAGCGTGAGATGTACACAGAGGTTGAGATGATGGCACGGTGCCCACCCCAGCTCTCGTTCCCCTCTGCGTTTGTGTCTCACGCAGGAACAGTGAAATGAGCACTATATAACTGCTACGTAAGGTGCGTAGTTCATTTAATTTCCCTAACTTCTGTTTTATTTTTCTGAGACAGGGTCTTGCTATGCAGTGCAGGCTGGCCTTGAACTCGCTCTGTAGCCCAGGCTGCCCTCGAACTTGTAGTGATCCTCCTGCCTCAGCCTCCCGAGTATGGGATCACAGACCTGTGCCTCTCCTCGCCTCTCCTGGTTTCTGATGACCTTGACGGTTTGGAGACTCCACAGCGCGTCTTTCCATTTGAGTTTGGCTGGTCACCTCCTCCCGATTAGGCTTCTGGGGCCCGGGGAGGCGAGGGTAGCAGCCAGGGCAGGAGGCACCTCCGTGACCGATCAGCTGGATGAGGAAGTGCGTGGGTTTCCTCAAGGTGAGGTGGTTCTCTCCCTGGGCCCGCACTGTGCTCTCTGGAAGGAAGTCACTGCTGCTGTGATGGTCCTGTGTTTGCCTCCAGCCTGCCCCTGCCCCTCATCCACCCTGTCCCCTGAACGAGTAGTTCACTTGGGCATTGTGAAAGACCAGTGCGGGGCCTGGGTTCTAGCCTCGCAGCTCTCACCACTGTATTTCTGGCAGTGTTAACGTGTTGGCACACGTCACCACTCCTAACCGGTCTGCGCCTTGGTTTCATCATTCATTAGAACAAAGTCACACAGTGCTCTCTCTCTGCCAGAGTCTGCACCCGCGTTCTCACCAGGGAGGTTGGCTTAGTGACTCTCCTTGTTGCTGGGACATCGTACCGGACACCCACAACTGAGAGGAGGAGAGGGTTATTTTGGCTTGTGGTGTAGAAGTTTCAGACCTATCTGGGTGGCTGCCTCCAGGGCAGAATGCCACGGGAGAAGGACCTGATGGGCAGTGGCTCACAGTACAGCGGGCAGGAAGCAGAGTCCAGGGAGGAGCCGGAGGGAGCAATGTCCTTCCAGGTCACACCTGTGGTGACCCCGCCCCAACAGCCGTGAGCGCCATAATCCAAGCACTTTCCATGAGCTCCACCCCTGAGTGAAGGGGGCTTTAGGGGGACCCCGGATGCAAATCACAGCAGAAGTGGTGCTCCTGTCTTTGCAGCATGGGCAGGAGCTGCCGTTTGTGGAAGCGGAGGAGGTCATTCAGGGATGTGGCTTGTAAGTGGCTGGAGGTAGAACTCAGAGACCAGAGGTCCCTCCTGGCCAAGCATGTCCAGACTGGCCCTGAACATCCTGGGGATCGAGACTCTGAGATGGGCAAAGCTTCGGGAAGTCGCTTCGCATCTGTGCCTCAGTGCCGCCCCCCCCCCCCCGCCCGCCCAACAGGGACACTAACATTTCCTTCCTCCTGGGCTGCTGTGGCATTAAACGGGCTGAAACAGAGCTTGGTTTAGAGCAAGCAGCCAAGCAGCGTTATAAATATCGCTGTGTTCGTTTTCTCTTTGTGTTTTACCCATTAGTTCATTCATTTTGTGTGCACTGTCCATCCATCTGTCCATGCATCTGTCCATTTGTCCATCCGTCTGTCTGTCTGTCTGTCTGTCTATCCATCCATTCAGGATCCATCCATCCATTAGCCTCAGTTTCTCCATCTACCATGGGAAATGAAATTAAAATTCATTTCCATTTCTTTTTTTATTTTTGTCTTTCTGAGACAGGGTCTCACTATGCAGTTCAGGCTGGCCTTGCGCTCACTTGGTAGCCCAGGCTGGCCTTGAGCTCACAATGATTCCCCTGCCTCAGCCTCCTGAGTGCTGGGATTACAGGTGTGTACCACCATACCTGGCTCTTAAAATTCACTTGTAAAGAAGATGGATTCTTAGTGTGTAAGCTAGGCCCACAGGCAGGGACTCCTCACTGGTGTGAGACCCCACTGCTGAGACTCAGTGTGGGCACAGGGCACCACAGCCTGAACTTCTGGGCTAAACAGAGCCTGCCTCCTTCTGCCACCCCCGAAGGCTTTTCTTCGCACCACACGCCCTTTCAGCAGGCTAATAAAACAAAATATGTGGGGTAACAACAAAGTTAATGGGCTGAAACAGCTATTACAATATTAAGAAAGAAGTTAGTGACTGATGACACACATGCTTACTTAACATGCATTGAGCCACACGCTGTAGTGTGGGTCCAGGCGTCACCCTTTGGAGGTAGTAATGGTCAGCACTGCTCTGAGAATGCTGTATCCTGCATGAGGAGCGAGCATATCCAGCTGCTCTTGCTCAGACAGCATCAGGGCTCTGACTTCGGCTGTGGCGTGGCCCACACTCAGAACAGGGAGAAATGGTACGCTTCAGTGAGAGATCAGAGAATCTTCCCCCTTCCTCCATCCAGGTCCACTGACCACTGCGTTCTCAACCCCAGATAAAGAACCGAACTAGGGTGCCCAGGGTCCTTCCCAGCTTGGCGAGTGGACGGGGCTCTGAGCACCTCCACCCTAGGCCTGGCTTCCAGTGGCCTCTCAGGCTTGGCCCGGCTTCCAGGACAGAGAGAGATTTCAGAGAAGGACTGGCAGGTCCCCGGGGGCCTTGCCCTGCTGATCGATGGCTGCTGCAGATCTATTGACCCAGCCTTTTGTTTTCGGGAAGCTGCTGCCTTCCTGTAGTTAACCCCAGCCTGCCTGGCCCAGACACGGAGCTGCTGTGCCGCAGGGCAGGATGGGGCAGGTCTGTCTGGACCTGGGGCTGCAGGCTTCTAGCCCTGCTCAGTGCAGCTCTCTCCCCAGGACCCCAGGTGGCATGTGTGTGCGTGGGCACGCGCGCATACACACACACACATACACACATACACACACAGACACACACTGCTGTGCGCTCACAGACAGCTCAGGGCTGGCAAGAAAGAGCCCTTGGCGTAGCTTTGGGGTGCTGGGGTGGTGGGAAGGGCCTCCCTATGTCCCTACATTCAGGCCCTGGCATCCTGCGTCAGCATCACTGAAAGTAGCTCCCCTCTCTGGCTTGCACCAACTTCCCGGGGGCATTTGTTTCAAGTGTGTCATCTCAGCAGCAGTGCCAGTTCTTCTGACCTTGAAACCTCAGCTTTTGTGCAGGGGGTGAGGTGGACATACGGGGTGCTGTGACCCTGTGCAGGGAAGCTGACCTCCCACAACCCCCAGATTCAGTGCAACTCGATGGATGCTTCAGGGGCGCCTCTCATTCCTGCCGGGGTCAGGGGAGGTGGCTGCGGAAGAGAAAGCAGTGTGAGGTCACAGAGCCGGGGCAGCTGTCTCCCCGCCCCACCCGCATCCAGGTGCGGGAAGTCCAAACAGCTGGTGATGTTCAGTTGCTCCCAGCCTGAGTGGCACAGTGGACACTTGTGCCAGCCCGATCCTGCTGGATGGGAGGATCCCCCGATGCGGGCAGTCACGGAGTCTGTCCTAGTGCCTAGTCACAGAGTCTGTCCTAGCGCCTCGTCGATTGTGCTTGGGTGAACTGAATGATGCCCTGGAGCTCTAGGCCCTGAGGCGGGCAGGCCCAGCTGTGTCGAGCTAGTCTGTGAAGTGCCCGCTGGGTGTGTGCAGTGCAGTGCCGAGGGATACCCCACTCCGCACAACTCCTCTGTGCCAGGACAGCCCTCCTGGCAGTGGTTACTGCTGTTAGCCTGGTGTTATGCTTAGCGCAGAGCCCTCGCCCTGAGTGTGTGTGTACGTGCAGTTTCGGGGCTCCTCCAGGGGCTGGGGCGCAGATCCCCGTGGAAGAGGGGCAGCACCGAACTGTGCCATGGAGCAGCCAGCTAGGAAGCCTGGCGGGTGAGTTTGACAGTGGCAGATGAGGAGGGAGGGAGGTGCCCGAGCAGGGTACTCAGCCTGGGCAAAGGCTGGGGTTGGAAACACGTGGCCAAGCCTAAATATCACGTAACCTCTCCTATGTGAGAAACCCAAGGTATAAATAATTTCTTTTTGTTGGTTTTTGGAGACAGAGTCTCACTGCGTAGCCCAGGCTGGCCTTGAACTGGCAACGATCTTCCTGCCTCAGCCTCACAAGTGCTGGGATTATGGCATGCACTACCATGCCTGGCTGAATGATTTTTAAAATAAAAGATACACAAGAGGGAGATAGATCTTTTGCAAATGGTAATGAAAGGGGAAAAAACTGTACCAGGGAAAGTATTCTTTTTTTAAAAAAATTTTTTTCTTTTGAATCTGCCTAGCTCTGTAACTGCTTCATGGCTTTGTAGTTACTTTCTTGACCGCTGTAACCACAAGAATGTAACCAGACATGCAGGATGCCTGATTGCACCAAGGTGCAGGACCATTAACCTAGCCTTGTAACTGTGATCAGTAATCTTTACCTTATCTCTGATGACCTCATCCTGCTAGCTAATCAGAAGGACTGCCAAGTTATTCTGTCTCACCTTGCTACCTCCCTTATACCTCCTGCTTGTGCGTTGTATAAAGGTGCTAGCCCACAGGCACACGGGCCCAGCTTTGCTGGGAGTTATCCTGGCCAGGACCGCTGCCTCCTGACTTTCTTAGGTTCTGTTTCTTTCCTGGACTCAGTTTTACTGCAGCAGGAAGCAGGTCTGGAGGTGGAGGGGATCAGGGCAGAATTAAGCTACATTAGGTACCTGTGCCTCTCCTAAGATGAACGCGGCATTGTGGGCCACAAACCTATTCTCTGCTAATAAAATGTGTGGCACTCAGCAGAGAGGCATTCTCTTAGGTTGCTGGGGCTGATAGAACAAATCCCCTCAGACTCACTGGGAGTTAATTTTCTCCTGGTCTGGCCACCTCCTCCCCGAGTCCTTGTGAAGCCCCTGCCTGTGCACAGGTGTCTCTGTGCCCCGACCCGTCAGATGGGCTCAGGTCTGGGTCTAGCGGCCCTTTGAATCCAGCCACGTTCTGAAGGACATCACCCGCCCTTCAGAAGCTGTCGTTCTAATTTGGGCGAGCAGAATGTGGCCCATAAACGGAGACAACTTGGAGGAGGGATGTGGTGGTGGGCTGGGCTTCACACTTGGGGACCCAGAGGTGCTGGCTCCCTCTCCCGGCTTGGGATACCCGTGGGAAAGGCAAGCCTGTTTCCTCTTCCCCAGTGCTCCATCAGTTCGGGAGTGGCCTCTCTCAGGGGTCCACCTTGGCCCTGTGCCCGGGCTCTGGGAGGAGGGGGCCCGAAGCTGATGGGGTGGGGGTGGGGACCTCCCACTTAGACCCAGCTGGTGCGGCCCAGCAGTCTGAGGGCAGAGAGGGTGCAGGAGCCAGGTCCCTCCTTGCTGGTCCCCATGGTCCCCTGCTGGGGTCAGGAGCCTGAGGTCCCATGGCCTCCCCAGGGTCTCAGTGAAGTTTCTGCCCCCTGCTTCCTGCAGCAGCCTCATGAGATGAAGGTCAGACCAGGCCTCCTGAGGGCCTGGCCTTCGTTGTTGCTTTTAGGCTCCAGCTGAGACGGAAGTGGGCAGAGAGTCTCTGGGGAGAGCTACCCCACATTCCAGAGGCCTGGGAACGTGCTTTCCTGGGGTTGGACAGCTGGCTGGGGCCTGGATGAGGAGGATATTCGGCTGGTTAATTCTTTAAACACTTTTCTTTCTTTTTTATTTATTTTTGCAGCACTGGGGATTGAACACAGGCTCTTCATACTGAACTATGTTCCCAGCCTCTTTTTATTTTTTATTTTGAGACAGAATCTTGTTAAATCATTAAGTTGCCCAGGCTAGGATTGCACTGGAAATCCTCCTGCCTCAGCCTCCCAGAGTGCTGGGATTACAGGTGTGAGGCACCGCACCCTGCTTTTAAATGCTTTTATCAGGGTATTAAATACACAATGTGGTCACTGCAAGAAAGTTAAGTGCAGAGCTGGACCGATGTTTTACAAACGAATGCAGGGCTGTAAACCGTGGAGATAAAGATACAGAGAAGCTAGCTTCTCTCTTCTGCCCATTTCCTAAGGTGCTGAATACAGAGAACCACACAACAGCACTTTCCTGTCTGCTTTTTGGTTTTTAAGGTGAAGCAGATGGAGCCCAGGACCTCGAGCACATGGTTCAAGGGCTCTGCCACCGAGCCGTGCCAAACCTGGCTTCTGCTATCGCAATGCCTGGGAGACTGTCCCTCTGGATTCTGTGGGAATCAGGTGGCTGGATCAGGGAAGATCTCCCTCCCTCCCTCCCTCCCTCCCTTTCTTTCTTTCTTTCTTTCTTTCTTTCTTTCTTTCTTTCTTTCTTTCTTTCTTTCTTTCTTTCTTGCTCTCTTGCTCTCTTGCTCTCGCTCTCGCTCTCGCTCTCGCTCTCGCTCTCGCTCTCTTTCTCGAGACTAGGTCTCACTACATAGCCCAGGTTGGCCTTGAACTTGTGATCCTCCTGCCTCAGCCTCCCTATTGCTGGGATCACAGGCATGTACCATCATGCCTGGCTGGGGAAGATCTTTTTCAGGTTCTCTTTCCTCTGTGCCTCTGAGCTTGGTTTCTTCCTGGAGGTCAGGGAGTAGAGGGTTTCAAACTCAGCCCCCAAATCCCTTGACATTCCTTGGCTCAGGGTTCCCTGCTTTGGAACCTGGGTGGGCATGTGACTGCCAAACCACCTCAGGGAATGTGGGCTGGGTCAGGAGAGGGGTCCAGCTTCTCTCCCATTGGTTGGGTCCCTGCTGTGGTTTGAGAGTGCCCCCCCAAGGTGTGAGTGTTAGAACCTTCACCTCAAGTTCCCCTGTTGACGGTGTTTGAGGGCAGCGCCCTAGGAGGTGATTAGGAGCGGTCATGACGAGGGGCCCTTGGTGAACCTGGGGGCTCTGTAGGAAGAAGATGAGATGAAGCTGGGCAGGGCTCCCTCTGGCCGTGCATTCAGCTGCTGCAACAGAACAGATGAAGCCCACCATATGGGAGAAGTCTCAGGACCCCTGGCCACTGCACTGTGAGGCCCCCTGATGCTTGCTGTGGTCATCCTCCAGGGCTCCCGCATGCTCTTGAACGGGCCTCAGTATCTCCAGTCAGCTGCTGTCCATTTCTGGTGCCCTCAGCTGAGGCTGCAGATGTGGAACAGAGAGAAGTCATCACCTGGTCACCGGGTCGTCCCTGCCCTGCCCAAACCCTCTGCCACAAGACACAGCTGCCGAACACAGGTGCAGCTTTAGGGTAGCAGAAGCAAAGCAAGGGGTGGCGGGTGACAGTGCCCCCCCGGAAGGTGTGCTTAGCTGGCTGTGTGGAGATGGCAAGGGGCTCTGCAGCCTTCTCTCCCTGCTCGTGTGCAGCTTCCCTAGAGCTCCTCTGGTCGGATTTGGGCAGCTTTGTCCCTTCCCTGGCCCTGTCCCACTGCAAGCAAAAGACACCTGATGAGGGAGTGACCACTCTGCAGATCTTCCTCTTCTTATCAGAGAATCCTGCAGTTCAGGGAAGACGGAGGGGCTGCCGACAGGTCCTGGGTAGGCCAGACAAGATGGCTAAATGTGCTGGGGCAGGCTTGAGAGGCCTGTGCCCAACGTGCGCTCCTGCCCCGGTGTCCGCGCAGTGGCTTGGGGAGGGAGCACCACCGAGGAGGAGGACTTTGGCACCTTGGCACTTGGGACTGTGCTGAGGCCAGCTCCGTATCCGGCTGTTCATCCACCGTGAAACGCCACACAATGTCAGTTCAGGGCAGTCTCTGGCCGGAGCCTGTGCTACTTCCGCTCTGTCTGTCTTTAGAGCAGCTGCCCGTGGTTCCAGAGCCCACGTGTGACTCCGTGGAGCTCCCCATCCTATGGACTCACAGCCTTGCCCCAGCCTGGGAAAGCAGCGTCACCACCTCTGGGACACCATGCCGCCAGCTCTAGCGCAGCGCTGTGTTTGGGGTGTCTTTTCTGTGACTCACAGAGGGGGCCCTGGAAACACCCTTGCCTCAAGCAGGTATGTGGAGAAGACTTCGATTTATTTTATTGAAAAAGCACCTTTATTGAGACATAAATCATGAAGCAATCATAAAAAGCACCCATTTCAGGCACGCAGCTCCAGGGCATTCAGTACAGTCACAGAATTGTGCAACCTTGGTCTTGGGCAGTTCTGTGCTAATACTTTCCTCACCTGGAGGAGACTCTCCGTCCTTCCGCTGTGACCCTCTCGCTCCATCCGTGTGCCCTCAGCCCTGCCACTGTAGAGTTGCCAGTACTGGATGCGTCGTGTGAATGGGCTACGCAGTGTGTGGTCCTCTGTGACTGGCTTCTTTTGATTTGCATAATATTTCCAGGTGTATCCGCACTGTAGCATGTCAGAGCTGCCTTCCTTTTTGTTGTCAAAAAATATTCCCTTGCACGGTGACGCGATGTTTTATTTGCTATGTGTGTGACTCAGCTTTTTGGGTGCCAGGAAACAGCATGTAAAGGAGGGGAGGTTTAATCCAGCTCACAGTTTCAGGAGGTTCAGTCCATGGTAGGCTGGCTCCAAGGCGGAAGCAGCTCATGGTGGCCGCTAAGCAGAGTGTGAGGGCAAAAGCCAGGGAGGGAGTTGGTGAGACGCTCCAGGCATGGCCCGGCGCACACCTCTTCCAATCAGTCTCCTTCCTAAAGGCACATTAGCAATTCAATATGGCACCCCAAGCCATGCGTGGTGGCACTTGTCTGTAATCCCAGCATTTGGGAGGCTGAGGCGGGAGACTCACTGTGAGTTTTGAGGACAGCCTGCTCTACAAAATGAGTTTAAGACCAGCTTGAACTGCGAAGCGAGGCCCTGTTTCAAAAAGACAATATGAAGCCCCAGTATCCAATCACCTCCCCAAAGCCCCACCTACAAATGCACGAGACCTTTGGGGGACAGTCCAGGTCAAAACCATAAGTGTGTGCTTGGACTGTTTTCACGTTTTAGTTGTGAGGAATAACGATTTTTGTAAAGATCTGTGTGCACTCTCACACAGATGTACGTTCTCATCTTCCAGAGGAAGAGCTGTATACACCAAGGAAAGATGCTGGGTCACACGGAGGCCTCACGCCGTCTTTGGGGGACTGCCGGCCTGTTTTCCAGGCAGCAGCACCTGGTTTTCATCCCCACCAGTGGGCACAGGGGTTCTGATCCCCCCGCCTCCTCGCTGGGGCTGTCTTCCGAAGGGTGGGGTGAAGTTGCAGGCCTGTGGTTTCTGGCATTGCATTGGCGTCTGACGGCGTTACCCACCTTTCCATCGCTGAGCAGTGTCTGCTTTGGGGAAAGCAGCACTCAGATCCTTTGCTGACTCGTGTTTTTATTGTTGAGTTGGGCAGTTCTTTAAAGACTGTCTGGTCCCCCCGAAGGATCCCCAGGAAAGCTCATTCCTAACTTCCTTGCTCCTGTGCTGCAGGCTGGGGAATCGAGGCAGAAACGAAAGCTTGGCTTGTCCCGCTGCCCAGTGGGCGGCTCACACTCGCTCCAGCGCGGGTGGGGACAGGTCCGAGGGTTCCCTTCCCTGCCCCTCTCTTTCCTCTGGCTCCTCAGGTGGGGTGAGTGCAGGGGTGCATCAGTAGTGCTTGTGGGGTTCTGTCAACCTCAGCCTCGCCTTCGGGGGGGGGGAATGTTTTCCTCCTCTTCCCATTCCTTTGTCGCACAGCATTCTCCCAAAAGGGGTACTTTTATCCAAGATGGTACACATCTATAACCACAGCACTCTGGGAAGCTGAGGCAGGAAGTTGGCAAGTTCAAGCCCAGCCCGGACAACCTAATGATTTAGTGAGACCCTGTGGGTGTGGTGCAGGGGAACAGCCCTGGGTTCAATCCTCACTGTTGTACACACACACACACACACACACACACACACACACACACACACACACACAACCAAAACAAAATGAAAACGAAGACTTTTGAATGGGGCCTGGCATGGCACAACACAGTCCCTGGGTGGCAGCAAAACGAGGGCAAAGGCCCAGGGCTGGGGCTGAGGTGCTGCATCTCAGCCCACAAAGAAGCGTTCCTTCCTTTCGTCTCACAGGCAGGACTGGTGAGGTGGCCAGCTTGCTCCCTGGCTGAGGCTAGCGCGCAGGGCCGTGAGAGGATCGAACCCAGGGATGAGGTGGGGCGATGGCCGCTTTTTGTCCGCAGATCTTGGCTGCATGGTTTGGGTCTACTAAGCTCTAACATTGAGTGGGGCATGGCACTGGGCACAGCGTCTTCCTGACTGTCCAGAGGACACGGGTGGCCAGGCTGAGTGCCCTCAGCGAGCAGCACAGAGCTGGTGCTGAATCAGGTGTCTGCTTCCCACACCGCACCCCTCAGGAAGTTCTCTTCTGCACTGTAATAGACTGGCACTCACGGCCACAATATCCTTTGCCGTGGGGGCTGTCCTGGGGGCGGGTGGGCTGTGGGAGCAGAACCAGGGTGCACAGGGGCACTCGGGCATGCACAGGCTGGTGTGACTTCTGCTCCTGACGGCCCCTTCTCTGAATTTCCTTCCCGCTCAAAGGCCGTCACAGTCCGGCATCAGAGGCCCCCTGTGAGGGTCACAGGAGGCCAAGGGTTGTCAGCGAGAAGGTTTCAAAAGTCAGGGCTTGTGCTTCTCATGCTGTTCCCGTGACTCAGGCTGGAGAAGGAGAAGCAGAGTGACGGCTGGGGCCCGGGTTTCAGGGCCCCATGACATAGCCTACTCTGCTGCTGACCCACTGTGCACCCCGGGTGAGGCCCTGCTTGCTGAGCCTGGTTCCTGTGCTGTAACCCGTGGACAGTAACAGCGCCTAGACACAGCCCTGCTGTGGAGCTGAATGAGTGCTTAGCTCTGTCATTAGGTGGCTGCTGAGAACTGCTGTGCTGCCAGTCAGTCATTGTTATAACCAGGGAAGGTGTGGACATTGGCTCCAGGGCCCAGAAGGTGCTTCCCAGCTGGACCCAGATCTGCAGCTGTGGAGGCCACTGTGAGAAATCTAGGAGCTGGGGTGTTCTGAGGGCCCTGGGAACTAATTCACGTATCCTTCACTCCATCCACCCATCCACCCATCCACCCACCCATCCACCCATCCATCCATCCCTCCATCTCTCATTCCTTATGTCTGTCCGTTCATCCATCCATTCACCCATCCATCCACCTATCCATCTATCCACCCACCCACCCACCCAGCCATCCACTGACCATCCACAACAAATTAAAAAGAAATTAGTAAGTTCTGTTCTCTGAATTCAAGTGGAGCTTCTAATCAATGGGAGAGAGGAGCCTGGAATATCAGAGTTTCTGATGAAGGCCTGGTAAGGTCCTGCTGTCTCTAAAAGGAGCTGGAAAAAATAGCATCTGGGAGGAGCCAAGGCAGATGCTGTCTTGAGGGGAGGGGCGGCAGTGGGCAGCCAGGGTCAGCGCCAAGGCCTTTTCCCTGGCACTGTGTGCTATGCAGCCTTTGGTCCACCAGAGGGGGAGGGGGCACAGCCTGTGGGGTGTGGAAGCTGCGCCCATGCACAGCTTCAGAGCTGGAACCGTGCTGCGCCTTCCTCCAGGTGCTGGGCCCTGCAGTCCCCACTGTGAACTCAGAACCCGGAGGACCAGTGAGACCATGGCCCTGCCACTGTCCCCAGTCACTATATGGCCCCAGGTTGAATGCACTGTTACATTTATTTTTTATTTTGAGACAGGGTCCCACTGAATCACTGAATTGCCTTGCTGGAATTGAACCTGTAATCCTCCTGTCTCAGCCTCCCAGAGTGCTGGGACTACAGGTGTATGCAGGGCTCTAATTTAAGTTTTTTTGTCTTTTTGAGACAGGGTCTCGCTATGCAGTTTAGGCTGGCTTTGAACTTACTTATGTAGCCCAGGCTGGGCTCAAACTTGCAACAATCCTGCCTTAGCCTCCCAAGTGCTGGGATTGTAGGTGTGCATCTCCATGACTGACTCTAATTTAATTTTGACTAATTAGAAATCTAACTTTCTGTAAACCTTCACTGCTGGGGGGGGACACTGAATCCACGGCTTTGAGTCTGCTAAGCACATGTTGTGTCCCAGGCAGCACCCCAGCCCTGGCCCCTTCAGGGACAGTCTCAGTGTCCCTCTCCTGAGAGGTGACTTGGGCAGGGTGCCTCCTCGTCTCTGCAGGGAGCGGCAGGGGGTGCCCGTCGCTCCCCCGCCCCCACACCCTGGCTGAGGCGGCCCCGGGCATCCTGGCTTGCTGGGGAGGTGACACCAGCCCACACTCCTATGTTTCCTGAGGGGAAAGAACAGCACACGGCTGTCCCCACAGGAGTGCCATTCCTCGCCCCGATGAGCGGCTGGGGGCCAGCTCATCCTTCCAATGTCTCTGCCCGCCCTGTGGGGGCTGCAGCGTGCCCTGGGCAAGCTCTGCCCACCCCAACACTCCCGGGGGCAGGGTGATGCAGGCGCGGGACGCTGCGTGGATGCCACAGGCAGAGTGACCTTACCCTTAGTGCTGTGCCACCTTGAGCGTGGTCCTCAAGACTCAAGGCTTGTTTTCTTCTCTGGAAAATGCAGAACATTCACCTTTTAAGGGCCTGAAGTGAGCAGGTGAGTTTCCCCACTCAGCAGAGCCATTTGGAGGAGCCACGGAAAGTGGCCATTTTCCCGGGTCAAAGTCCGTGGAACGCAAACAGGACGAGTAACACAAACAAGGCTGCGACATTTGCCTTTAATTAATTGATCCAATTTGCACTAAGGAAGGAATATGCTTCTTTGATGAGCCTATTTAATGATGAAAGAAAAAAGTCATTATTTATTTACTTTGAGACAGGGTCTCACTATGTTGTCATGCAAGCTGTCATGAAACTCATGGTGATCCTACTGCCTCAGCCTCCCAAGTGCTGGGATGATAGGCATGTACCACTGCACCTGGCTTAAAAGTCAATGTTTTAGTGATGAGATTTAAATAGCCCTTGAAAATACAGCAGAGAGAGCCTGACAGGCAGACAGGGAACCTCGCTGGCAAATATCTGTAGGGAATGATTGTTCAGTGGGGCCGGGAGGAGGGGCTCTGCCGAGGTTCGCATGGTGGTGGATGAGTATAGGAAGGAGCTGGAGTGGACACGTGTCCAGCGGAGTGGCAGCAGCTGAGGCAGGTGGACAGGGCTCAGGACCTTGTGGCTGTGGAGAGGACAGCTGAGTGAGGTGAGACCCAGAGTCACCAAGGCAGCGGAACCTGGTTCTAAAATATTTCTGCACCAGCGCAGCCCTGTGACGGAGGAGGCCCTGCCCATACTGGGTAAGAGAACGGGTAAAAGCCGGGCGTGGTGGGGTGCAGCTGTTAGCACTCTGTGAGGCTGAGGCAGGGGTGTCCAGAGTTCAAGCCCATCCTAGGCAATTTGGTAAATTAGTGAGATCTTGTCTCTGTCTCAAGAAAATTAGAATGAGAGAAAGGGAAAGCAAAAGGGGAGGGAGGAAGGGGCGTGGGATTTAGTGAAGGCTGAGGCAGGAAGATTGAGAGTTGAAGGCCAGCAACTCAAGCTACAGAGTTTGAGGGATGTCAGCCTGTACAACAGTGAGAATGTGTAAAAACCCAAAATCACCAGGGGAGCGGTGAGAGGCCGGGACGAGCGCTCAGGTGCAGGGGCTGGTGACGCGGCTGAGGTGCAGGGTGGGTTTGGATTCGACTCGGAGGGAACCGAGTCCACTGTGGGCTCAGCAGGTGCAGCTTGTGCACAGCCTGGCCAGGGAGGCTGGAGAGGAGGCCGCTCAGGTCTCCTAGTTTGCAGATTTGGGCCGCATGTGGGCCTGGAAACGAGGCTGATGTGTGAGTTAAGTAGAGTCAGTTCGCTGGACGCTCTTAACCCCCACATCCCCGGGGTTAAGGCCCCCAGATCCATCTCTCGTCAGCCCCACCGGTCCTGGCGGGCGGGGTCTGGGCCTGGCCTGTACCCGGGGTGGCTCTGCTCCTATGCCAGAGGGAAATAAACCCAGACGCTGCAGGCCGCTCTCCCTCCCCACCCCTGCCTTCATTTCCCTCTGAAGCAAACAGCGCTGGCAGGTGGCAGGTGGCAGGTGTCTGCTCTGTGGTGCTTTGACCCCTCCCCGGGGATGGCAGTGAATTCCTTCAAGCAGTAAAACCGCCAGGCCTCCCAAGGGGAGTGGCCGAGCCAGGCCTGGCCACCAGACCATATCTGGGGAGCACAGGGCCGAGGTGGCAGAGGTAGGAGGCCAGAGGGGGTGCCAGGCAGGGGTCACATGTCATTGCACACTGGTCCTACCTCCCCGTCCCCTCCACCCACAGGCCTGCACCCAAGGCGGCACATCCCTGGGATCCCTGCCCTGCTGAGCTGATCACTCCGTCTCTTTTTGTCCTGGCTTCTCTTACTCCTTTTGACTGGATTTTTCCCCCTTGACTTAAAAAAACAGAAAACAGTTTTGCTGAGCCACAACTCATATACCACACAGCTCACCCATTTTTGTTTGTGTTGAGACAGGGTCTTGCTGTCCAGGTTGCTCTGGAACTTACTATGTAGCCCAGACTGACCTCAAACTCCTAGCGATCCTCCTGCCTCAGCCTCCCAAGTGCTGGGATGACAGGTGTGCACCACCATGTCTGGTGACAATTCACCTATTTAAACTACACAATTTGATGAATTTAGTATACTCAGATGGATACAACTGCACCTATAATAACTTCAGGACGTTTTCACCACTCTGTAAAAATCTCAAGTCACACACACAAAAATGCCAATGCGCACCCCCCCCAAACAAAGTGAAAACAACACACAACACACACAGCAGACAAATACTATTCCCCCTAAAACACAGCCGTTAGCAATCATTGTCTTGCTGGGCTCCCCACCCGCTCAGCCCCGGGCAGTCTGAAGGCCACTTTGCTCTTCGGGCCTTGCCTGTTCCTGTGTTTCATGTAGATGAAGCCACATAGCATGCTGCTTGCCAGACAGAGCGAGCATGTGGCCAGGCGCAGGGCAGAGCACGTGGTTGGGGACCGGCCTCTTAGACACTTCCCAGGGCCTCCCTGAGGTCACCCACATCAGGGCTGCATCTGTCTCGCTGCTGTGTTGTTCCATCGAGAGCAAGGCAGGGCAGGAGCAGTGGAACTGGGCAGAAAGGAGACAAGGAAATCCAGGTTTTACAGTCAGACTTAACTGCAGCTTCAAGACCCAGAAATTACTGGAGCGTTTTCCTTCTAGGAAGTTCATTTAGAAAAATTTTTGAATGGCCGGGCATGGTGGTATACACCTATAATCCCAGCACTCAGGAGGCTGAGGCAGGAGGATTGTTGTGAGTTGGAGACCAGCCTGGGCTACAAAGTGAGTTCAAGGCCAGCCTGAAGTGCATGGCGAAACCCTGTCTCAAAAAAAAACAACAGGAAAAATTCCTGAAGGTCTGAAAGACACCATAAGCCTGTACATCTGGGAGCAGCAGGCTCTGCGGGAAGCAGCTCTTGGAGCAGCAGCTCTCAGCTTCCCACACACGTCGATGGCTTGGACTGTGACCCCATAGATAGGACCCACATCCTGGATCACCCTCTGCCCCCCCTTTTGTGTTCTGAGACAGGATCTCTAGGTAGTTCAGGCTGGTCTTGAGTTAATTATGTAGCCCAGGTTGGTCTTGAACTTGGAGTAATCCTCCTGCCTCAGCATCCCGAGTGCTGGGGTTGCAGGGGTGCGCCACCACGCCCGACTCTCTTTGTGCTTCGCATGGCATACTGACTAACTTATCTTCAAACTCACAGATTCTTCTGTCAGCTCACACCCGTTTTTGCGTCCCTTTGGTGAATTTTCATATGGATCATGTACTTTTACCTCCAGCATTTCCATTTGGCTCTTTAAAAAATATTCTCTCTCTGTGTCTCTCGCTACCTCATTTGGAAGAGCGACGGCTATTGTGCCTTCCTGTCCAGCGAGCTGGTGGACAGGTCCTGCCACCTGTGCAGAGTTCGGCACCTGCGCCCTCTAGTGAACAGTGTCTGCCTTGCACCCTCTGGGTGGGGCAGGGGTTCTTGCTTACCTCCCTGTCTTATAATCTTGCCCGGCAGTGTGGACTCTGTGGGGAAGGTCTTGGAGGAGCCCCGAACTGCTGCCTCCTTCCCTCTGTGGTTCATTTCTGTTGTTAGTTGTGTGTTGCTTTGTTGAGTGACTGGGCTGAACTACTTGCCCGAAGCCTCTGATGTCTCTCCTGAGGGTGGGCGGGGCACCAGAAGTCACCTGCAGGGAGGGGTGTGGGGGGCGCTCCGGTCCCTTTGCTAGGCTGCGTGTCTGCCGGTATCACCCCCAGAGGGAAGTGCGGTATCGCCTGCCTTAGTCACCGTCTCCTCACCGACACTGTGTGATGCCTACAACGCCACGGGAGAGTGGTTTACTGCGGCTCACAGTCTGTAGGTGTTCCAGTCCATAGTCGGCGGGCTCCAAGCTTGGCGTGATGGAGGAGGAACAGCTCATAGCAGGGTCTCGCTATGCAGTTCAGGCTGGCCTTGAGCTCACTTTGTGGCCCAGGCTGGTCTCAAACTCACAAGGATCCTTCTGCCTCAGCCTCCTGAGTGCTGGGATTACAGGCACGCGCCACCACGGCTGGCCAGGCAGCGGAGAGACGGAGGGAGGAGGAGGGAGACAGCCCCTCCCAGGCCACGCCCCGCGCCCCACCTCCTCCAAGGCTTCACCGCCCACCGTCAGGACCGGTTCACCCGGATGAGCACCTCCGAAAAGCCCCACCGATAAGCGGGAAGCTTGGGGGGCATTCACGTATAAAGCACGGACACCTCCAAATTATCTGATTGCTCTGTCTGGAACCTATTTCACTTCGAGGTCTAATCTAAGCGAAGTCAGGTCCCATCACCGCAACACTTCTAAAGGCAGGCCTTGGGGGCTGCTCGGACCCGAGGGGCTTCTCCGCTCCGTAAACAGCAGCTTGTGGAGTCTCCTGTTGCTTCCAGGGCGCTAAAGACCTTCCTCTCGCTGAAGTCTCCGCCCCTCCCCGCGGCTGGGGACAGGGACGCCGGCCCACTTCTCCGGGAGAGGGTGGCTGTGTCTGTCCTTCCGGGTCTTCTGCCTGTCTGGAAGCAGGTGGGGGCAGCCAGGTCCCCGCGTCCTGTCTGTGGTGCCTGGGGCGAGGCTCTTCCTGGTGGGGGCATCGAGCCCCGAATCTGCCCACGTTTCCAGGAGGCCGGCCGCGGCAGTCTGTCTCTCCTAGTGCAGCAGCTGCTGCTTCAGGGCCCGGGAACTTGAGGGAGGGGCCAGTTTCTGGGGCCGCACTGCTCACGGCCGGGCCCCTGTTACCTTTCTGGCTCCGTCGCTGACAACACTGACCACGTGTTTCTGTTTGGGCCGCGCGAGATCCTGGAACACACAATGACTGTCGCCAGCCGTGGGCACCTGTTGGCGGTGAGGAGCTGCCCATCTGCCCGCCTGTCCCCCTCCATCCCCCGCCCCTCACGTGGCGGTGAGCGCGCGTTTGTCTTTCCCGGCTTCTCTCCTCACTCTCTGCTAGGCTTGCCTGGGTGGCCAGAATGACAGCATTTCACGCTTCTTTGTTGCTGAATAATATTCCACGGTGTCTAGGGACCCCTGCAGGGTCAGGAGTTCCTTCCTATGTCCAGTCAAGCTTTGGGGGTTTAATATTGTTACTTGAATGAATTTTCTTTTTGGTTATACTCTCCCGCTGGGCATTTAAAACGAAGTGAAAGTAAGCCCTGTGTTAACCACAATCAGTCTGTCCATTCACCTACCATCTATCAATCAATCATCTATCACCTATCAAACACCTATCATCTATCATGTATCTGTCATCTATTATGTGTCCATCCGTCTATCCAATCTGTCTGTGCATCTACCTACCACCTCTCTCATCTACCGCCCTATCTGCGCTTGCAGCGCGTAACGCCGGCCCCCATCGCGGGCGCTGGCGCGTGCGCACACCGCAGTTTTACTCTCCATTCCTCTCCTTGCGCCCCATCTCTAGTCCCTGTTCCGGAACCGGAAGTCCTGGGCGACGGCGGAGAGGCTGGGGTGCTGTTCCGCAAGCGGCCACGAGGTGGCAGCGGGCGCCCAGCAGAGCAGCTCCGGACAGGCCGTGGTCAGCGAGGACCCTTGTCCGCGTCCATCGTCGTCTTCCCTCGTGGCCGCGGGTCCTCCCGTATCCCGTGTTACCCGGGCAGTGCGACGCCGAGGGCCACTGTTGAGGGTCTCCTCGAAGAGCACTCGGACAAGCCCCCTGCTCTGTCCATGCCGCGGCCGCCAGTGGCAGCGGTGTCACAGCGGGTTGCAGGCAGCGCGCAGAGCTGAGCCGGGGGGGGGGGGGCAGATGAGCAGGGCTCCGCCTGCCGAGCCGGCCCATGAGGCTGGTGTCGGAGCCCGCAGTCCGGGCATGCGCGGGAGCCGGGGTCACCGCCTCCCCAGCGGGCGGGAGAATCAGAGCAGCTGCAGACATCTGGCACCCGGCTCCCGGCCCCAGGGCATCCCACGGGCGGCTGCCACTCTGTGCTCACTCTAGGAGGCTAAGGCAGGACGGCTGCAAATTTAAGCCCAATCTGAGCAGCCTGGTGACTTAGAGAGACCCTGTCTCAAAACAAAATAATTAATTTAACACAAGGGCCAGGAATAGTGCCGCGTGTGAAGACCGTGGGATCCACCCTGGCACCTCAACAAAATGCTAAAAGGCACAGAGCTGTCCCCAGCGCTCAGACGTGGAGCAGCCGCAGTGGTGAGTCCTGCCCTGGGGACCAGGCGCGTCTTCCTGCCACGGTCTCTATGCCAGGACCTTAAACATCAACTCTGACACCCGTCCCGGCCTGCTGGGGAAACTGAGGTTTGCGGAGGGACACTGGCAGGGCCAGAATTTGAGACCAAGCCCTTCTGACTCTAACACTGACTCAGCCATTACTCTGCCTCAGGCCGTCTGAACACAGAGCATGTGCTCAGTCAGTATTAACCATTCTGATTATTGTATTGGGGTTGTGAGATGGGGTCTTGTGATGCAGTTCCCGCTGGCCTTGAATTTATCCTGCAGCCCAGGGAAGCCTTGAGCTCACAGCGATCTTCCTGCCTTAGCCTCTGGAGTGCTGGGATCTCAGGCATGCACCACCACACCTGGCAGCCCTGCGATTTTAAAAAATGTTTTATTTTTCTGAGTCCACATTTGGAGCACACCATGATGCCATCCCTTGCTGGGAAAATTATATTTTACTTTGCTCTTTAAATGATTTATGCTTTGGCTTTCTCATGTAAGAGAACACATTTTTTTTCTTTTTGGTGGTACTAGGAATTGAATTCACCACTATGCTTGCAAGGCAGGCACTGAGCTACTGAGCTAAATCCCCAGCCACTTATGTAAGAGAAACCATGTGGTATTTAAGGCGCATGTCTGACTTACTTCATTTAACATTGAGGTCTCATGTTCCATCCATCTTCCCACAAATGACTCAAACTCATCCTTCTTCATGGCAGAGTAGTACTCCACTTTGGTAAACATCACATTTCCCTCATAGCCTTGGGATCTTTTGAGCCCTTTCTTTTGCGCCTGCAGCTTGGCTGTCTTCTTTCTCTCCAAATTGCAGGCCCTTTGCTCCACTCTCCACTGAGCTCTAACCAGTCCAGGATGTAGATAAAGGGAAGACTCCCATTTTGTGCATAGGAAAACTGAGTCTCAAAGTGATCGAGCTCCTGGGCTGGGGGGGTGCTGTGACTTTTCAGTGGCAGCACTGTCGCCTGGCTGAGTCCCTGTGCTCAGATCCCTGGAGGTGACGCTGGAAGGAGCTGGGAGGTCTGGGGCTGGGCACCAGTGCCTACGTGTGACGGCCCTTCCTCTCCTCTCC